>JAGXCT010034294.1:4851-110697 GCA_022495035.1 Philopotamus ludificatus
CAAAAATGGATCGGCTTCATACCGAGACAAAAGAGACGCGCAGATGGTACGCCATTGATCAAGCGCCGTCTCTGTCAATTCATGAGGAACCCAGCAACATCAAAACGATGTCCCTCGCTTTTTGTTTACATGAAGATTGAAAGCCTAGATTAATCGATCCGTCACGACGGACATTTCAAATCAAGATATTGATATATAATAAAATAGTTGTTCATGATATACTACATATTTTTTTTTTTTACTAATCAATTTGATATATTGCGTAAGTGACTTGCAAACTCGGCGATGTTCCACCGCGACTGAAGCGCGCTCCCAGCTCGTCGCATGTAGTTTAACCACTTGCACAACACGATGTTTTTCTCACTCGAACCTGCACAATGTTTTTTCTCGCTCGTATCTGATAGGGAGCGATAAAAAACATCGCGTCTGTGCGGGTCATAAAAAAATTGTGATGTGTAGGATTTATATTGAAAGAGTTATTCGAGAAAAATCAAAAACTTGGGGTCCCAAATAGACCCCATGGTTAGCCGGTTTAGCGTGCCTGCACGCCATGGCGTCTAAACGGTTAAAAATTGTTTTTCAAACAATTTTGAAGTCATCCATGGTTTTTATTTGGTGCATATTTTGTGACCTTATGACATAACATTCGCATTTATTTAAATATGTTTAAAAATTTATTCGAATTTTAAATATTTCAAACGTAAATTGCGGGAATTAAAAAACGTAAAAGCGTGGACTAAATGAACTAAAATAAAATAGCGAGAAAACGTGAAATCCGGACACGTAAAAACGGAGTTTCACTGTATATAGATTCTGTTATATACAATATGTCCAATATTTTCTTTAATGAAGATTTATTTAACTTAAAAATAAGTATATTATTAAATTTTGTGCTTTCCTCGAATTTTCGACTTATGTAAAAACCTTCTGAACGAATTAATTGGGTAAGTCGAGGACTTACTGTACATTACAATACAATTAAAAAACAATAAATTTAAAAAAAGTCTATAACTATATTCTACAACATTTAAAAATCAGAACAGAGATTATATTTATATTGCTTTATTTGATAATTAGCTCAAGGGTAAGCCTGTTTTACTACGTGGGTTGCTAAAATATACATTTAGAAATAATAAAATTTTCCAAATATTTTTACGAATATTAATGAATATTTAATTTTGATATTCGAGCAAATAAATCGTAATGGTTATTAGAATATTCAGCTTGGCAACTTTTACTACAAACACATTTCAATGGACATTCTAATGTGCATTACAAACAATTTTTCAGCACGTTTTCAGATTGATTTTATTTAATAAAGCAATCCTCGGCAAAGACATCACGTTGTCGTCAGTTCAACGATACGAATTCGTACAAGTGCCATTCAATAATTGCGATGGCTATCGAATGACACACGTTATACACGTCATGATTAGTATGTTTTTCAGCAAAAAAATTTTTTTTTCGTACAGTGGCCATGTCCCCATTCGTTTAATCGAACTTACCCCCAGTTTTCAGCCCCGTATCGACACGCACCCTCGTCACGCTATCAATTTGACCGGGCGTTATTTTCAAGTATTATTTTGTATCACCCCCCAACCCGTTATTTCATTAATTATCTGTCGCTCGCTGTTTTTGGTGAATGATTTTTGGCATTCATTTGCCTTCCCACGGGCGTTGTCTCTCTGCGTACGAAAGATTATGCGGTTCAAAATTTAATTTGTTTTATTTTTATTACGTTTTTGTTTTAATTTTGACCGCAACGCGTAGATTTCCACCGCAACCTATAAAATTGGTTTTATTGGGTCGTATAATTTTGTGCAATGTGCAAAATGACGCATTATTCGTTGTTCTGCGTTAAATGCTTCCGTCGTTGTCGCGTAATTAATATCAATTAATATTAATAATATTTTTTGTGCAGTATTTTGAGGTTATGTAGTATATTTATATTAAAATTATTAAATTATCAATTTATTTATTATTATTGTTATCATGAACTTTGTATAATATGTGAGCGATAGAAAACATCACGCCTGTGCAATTGTAAAACAATTTTTTTTCGCAATTGCAGACAATAAAGGTCTATGATTATTTATATTTATTCTTTAGACAAATACAAAAATGTTTCGGACATGTCGGATTTATATTATAAGAGTTATTCGAAAAGTCAAAAACTTGGGGTCCCAAATATACCCCAGCGGCATGATTAGGTTAAAGATTAGCAACATATGGTTTGCGACACATTGAGATTGTAAATCTAAAATATAATCTTCTCATATATTGCAAGGTTAAGTTTTATGTAACGATGCAAATCTTACTGATGATTTCAGTTAGTTGCGATATCTTTAACCCTCTGACTGCTGAAGAAAAAAATAAAAAATCTCTTTCTATATTTTTATAAATATAATTAACCTAAAAAAGTTCTTCTTACCCTTCGATTACTAGACAATGATCGGAGTTTTTTTTAGCAGCTAAAGGGTTTAACGTCATTTCAGTAACTCTAGGAACTAAAGCGTATCTATTCTTTCAGTTCAGCTCGTTTTAGTTTATAGTTGCATAATAGGTTTATTTAATATGAATGAAATTTGATTCGAATTTAGCATATTTTTTTAATAATAATAAAATTAATGCATAACGTATTTTTAGATGTTCTTGATTAAATAATACCATATTCTAAAAGTATGCCACAATCTGTAATATGTAATATTATATGTAAAATTATTCAAAATTACACCTCGAACCCTCGTATAACACGATTTTAAAAAAAAAATCTAATAGAAATATTATTTTTATTAGATTATTAATCTTTGAAATATTATTTTTACCTCTAAATATGTCTTTAATCCTGCCTTTTTACCAGGGAATAAATTCAACATTATATTCTTCAAACATTTTAAAGGGTATTATTAGATGATATATGATAAGAACTTAGCCTATCCGTCACGGCGGCTCGAAAACAACTTCGTCGTCCGAAAGGATCTCTCAGAGACTCCAAGCATTTCAAGTCAAGATATTAATGAATTCTTCATCAACATCTTAACATTTTAAAATTCGTCATAATTTAATCGATATTTTGGATTTTTTAATTAATCAATATGACGCTTAAATGCACTCGGCGATGTCTCACCGCCGACTGAGCTATCGCTGCATATGTCAATCGCACGGTTTAACTTGTACTTGTTACATCATACCGGATGTGAGCGAAAAACGCGCCCCGTTAACAGACGCGAATATTGTTGTTTTTTTGCAAGTGATATTTTGGATTTGGACGCGTAAATGACAACGCTCTCGGCGATGTCTCGCCGCAGACTGAGCTCTTGCAGCAAGTGTCACTCACACGTTTCACTCGCACTCGGCGCATCGTACCGGATGCGAGCTTTGTTTTTACTTTTTTCACAATTGCACACAACAAATTATTTACAATACAGTGAAACCTCGTTTTTACGTGACCGAAATTCACGGTTTCCCCCTATTTGCGGTCAATTTTTACAACCCTGTTTTATTCTAGTACCCCGAATCTACTTTTTCCCTCTAATTAGGTTTGTTTAAACGGTTTTTTTTATCTATCCTTACAATCTTCTTCCAGACTAAGAGACTTAGATTGAATAGAAACTCCGAGGGACATCGTTTTGATGTTGTTTGATCATCAATTTAAAATATTTTTTTTTAAATGTACGAAATAGCGAATTGTTCGGAAGTCGAGGGTCGCATTTATATAATATATTTTTTTTTTTATAAAATCGTGAACAAATACTTTATTTTTAATGGATCGTGTGAAAAATTAGTCGAGTGTAATTAAACTCATATAGTTTTTCAACTTCAATCCCCGTATTATACGGATTTACATTGCACGATGTTTTCGTGCATATCCTCTCCACGAATTTATTTTTATTAATATTTATTTATCTAAACTCTTGTCCCTAAAGTGGCGATTGATCGAATTATGGAGATATTTACCAATCAATTGATGATGATATTAAAATTCCAGAAAAGAGAAATCCAAAATATAGTCTTAAAACGTTGACAGTGTCGTTTATTTTTCGAATCGAGTAGAAAATATAGTCCAACGGGGCATATACAGGCCTGCCCCAAAGAGAGCTTTATGCAGCGAACGAAAAGCGACTTTCTATATACGGTAATACGGAACTTTTCTCTTTCCCTCCACTAATTGACAAAGTACAACATTCGTTCGCATCAAAGCTAGCGACCACATAACCAGGGCGGATACAAGAATACCCCAACGCATGCAAAATACGGTTCTGTACGCATATTTCTGCTAATTATTATTTTTTAATTCTGAGAAATGTGTGTGGGGCAGTGCCCCGGTTGCCCCTAAGTACGAGACGCCCCTGAAGAATCAGAATTATGCATTTAAATTATCTCTTTATTAACAAAATATTCATTAATAAGAAATTTGGCATTGCTTCTATGCCATTAATTGTATAGACGCGATAGGGATTGGAATTTTTAAACGTCAAAATATAAAATCTTTTAAGGGCTGGTTGCTCATCCCTGCAATAGATACTTCTTGATCATTTTCGCAATGAATATCTCTTTTATTAAATTTATAAAAAAACATATAATGAGAGTAACTCATAGATTCGACGATTAAATGTGGACAGAGTGGAAAATGTTAATGAGTTTTATCATTTTATGTTTGTAATATTTTTGCATATTCCATTTTATAGATCATATTAAACGTGTCCATAGCGAAATATTTGCATTGTTTGATTAGCTGCTCCAACTGCATAATGTTATCAGTATTGTATTTGCAAAATATATTCATCAGTTGCGTCAGTGTCGTCGTCAGCGTCGTTCGTCAAGATTTGATTCATTGAGTTTAGTCATAGTAATTCGCTCTTCTTTGTCTAATTATTTCAAGGTGAAAACTTTGCGATTTTCTGCCGAATTCTAGATTTTCATTTGAGTTAAATTTTTAAATGGTTATTCAATCTCAATTCCGCGCTGTTATTATCGAGAGATCTGCGATGATTGTGATGTCGGGTTTAATAGCATGATTGTTTTTGCGCGTTCGCGCGTACGACACATTTTCCGGAAAACGTCGCACGTGAAAGAATTCGCTGGCTCTGCTGAAATTCGAGGGTTTTCGCCGTGGAGGGGATGATGAGTTTTGCACTATTCGGCCGATGGCTTGGTCAGTCATCGGCCGAATTCCGCGCTGTGCGTACGTGCTCCACTTGCGTGCTAACATTTTTTGTTGTTTTAATCGTGTAATCGGAGTGTCTGAAAAAAAAATGTAATTTTTGGCGATCGACGATTTTCGTATTCAACTTTTGCTCCACCGGAAAACAGATGGACATTTTCGATAAACGACAAATGTCTTTTTGTTATTCCTGTCATAATTATTCGTCCATTTTTTTTTGTTATTTATTTTGGTACCGTCTATTTTGGTATGCTCGATTATTATTCGTATCAGATGTTTCATGCCATGTCTGTGTTTATAGTCAGTCATTTTCTATTCCGACATATATGTGCACGGTTTAAATAAATAATTGCGGGGTTAACCGTTGTTTCATTTTCATTGAAACATGTCAAAAATCGTTTTTTGATTCATTATTATTGCTACCCACCGGCAAATGCAGAAATAATGCAACAATCTTTATATATTATGCATTTAATATGGCAATTTGTTTTATGGCGGTCAATAACTGTTATCGATAACATGGCACACATTACCCGTGTCCGTTAATGTTGTTAACCTGTAAATTTTGCGCGAAAATAATGTATTTTTATATACCTCGATCTATTGAACCAATCGCGTAAAAAAGAATCTCATGAAAAATCGCGTAAAAACGGAATCGGGTTTGATTCGAATTTATTTACACGTATTACATTCGAATGCATGATTTTTCTGTGTCCTTATCTGACGACAAAAGCGTACGTTAATAATAATCTTTAATATTATAAAATTATATTAATACCGTGTTAAATCGAAAAATTTGTATGAAAACATTCGTAAGCGTATTATTTCAGAATCCATTATTTTATTACTAATATACGTTTTTTGTTCGCATTTTATCTAATTTTTAATTTTCCAATTGGTTTCTTACTATGTCTGATTTTATACGATATTTTATAGCACTTATTTTATCGAAATAATATACATTCAACTCTTTTTTACACGGTCGATATATATTGTTCGCGTAAAAAAAATTTAGGGAATAAATATTTTAAATAGATTTGATTTAATAACAAAATCATTTTTTTACACGGATTTTCTTTAAAGTATCGATTGTGTTAAAAAGTGTTGAATTCAAAGTAAAAATCAGAATCGGGTTTGTGTTGAATTTATCTACACGTAGTACATTTGATTTTTTATGATTTTCGATTTAAATCATTTGAGTGTATCTGTCTGATGATAAACGCATACGTTTATGTAGCTGAGAACACATTTTAATATTTCAAAATTATATAAATACCGTGTTAAATTCAAAAATTCGTATTAAAAATGCGAATGAACATTTATAAGCGTATTATTTCAAAACCGTGTAAAATTGAATGTGTTTTCAACATAATTCATTTTTTGTTCTCATTTTATCCCAATTTTTATTTTCTAAGACTTCATTGCTTTTTTTTAGTGTATGCTAGATTTTATGCGATATTTTATTAAACGGTCAATACTTTCTAGAAAAAACCGTGTAAAATAGTGTTTTTTTATTATCTAATCATATCTATTTAAACTATTTAGGGAATGAATATTTTAAATAGATTTTATTTAATATTAAAATCATTTTTTACATAGTTTTTTCTGGAAAGTATCGACCGTGTAAAAAAAGAGTTGAATTCGACGTAAAAACAGAGTCGGGCTTGCTTCGAATTTATTTACTCCTATTACATGTTCGATTGAAATCAAAACCGTGTAGAATTGAGTGTATTTTCAACACAATCTACTTTTTTAATATTAATATACGTTTTTTTATTATATTTTTATATTCTAAAACTTTTTCTAATATCTGATTCTATGCGATATTTTGTAGCACTTATTTTTATTGAAATAATATACACTGAACCATTTTTTTACACTGTCAATACTTTCCATAAAAACCGTGTAAAAAAGTGATTTTGTTTTTAATTTTAAATAAATTTGCATGATTTTCTGGAAAGTGTCGGCCGTGTAAAACAAGGGTCCAGTATAAAATAAATCTTTTTCACACTGTAGAGATACGTTCCATGGTTACCGTGTAATAAAATGCAGAGCAATCGTACAAAAATTAGAGATATGTTCCATTTATTAAAATAAAATTAACTGTTGTTTTTTATTCTCTCCTAATTAAGCATCGATTTATTTTTTAATTTTGAATTACGTAAAAGCTAATGATAATAATAATAATAAATACATATTCAGAGTACGTTCCACTCAACCGTGTAAAAAAATCAATCAATTGTAGCGTCAATAGAATAAATTTTAATGCATTTATATTTTTCATATTCATTTAGCTGGAGAAAAATCAAGCGAAATAATATATTACCGATAATATTTTAAAAGTATTGAGATTAACACGGATTTTTTAGAACCTATCTCATAATTTTTATTTGTATTATAAACGAAGAATTCTTCATCAATATCTTGTCATTTATTAAAAAAATCATAATATCGATTATTATAATAATAAAATAGTTATTTATTATATGCTTTCATAATTTGGTTTCACTCGCACTCGGCACATCGTACCGGATGCGAGCGAAAAAAAATCGCAATTGCAAACATTTATAATATTCTTTAGATTTTTTTTAGACAAATACAAAAAGTCTGTAACATGTAGGATTTATTTTAAAACAATTATTCGAAAAAAACTTGGGGTCCTTAATATACCCCTACCGGTACGGCTAGGTTAAAAAATTCGGCGGCATTGACGTGAATATCCATTGACCGTGAAATTAATAATCGGTAATTACTGCGAGAATTTTGCGTACGATGTTTTATGTGTTGTGTTGTGTGTAAAATACGAATTTTAAATATGCACGTGAAAATTATGCAAACTTATTGACGAAATAAAATTTATTGCGCGTATTTCGCAAAATTTATTGTAAATTTTAGAATTTTCCACCATATTTTGAATATTTTATGAACCCACACAACATTTAATTGGATTCAAGTTAGGAAATTTTCTCTTTAATGTTAATTGTCACCCAAAATATCTGTTATTTTTTTTATGTAATCGTAGATTAGGAGTGTGTCAAGGATCGTCTATTGATTATTCGTTTAATGCGAAATCTTCTTGTGCTGAATTATGCGGAAGTGTCACGATGCGTCTGAAAGTCGACTTACATATGTAGATCGCGGTCAGCATCTTGGATTTTTTTTTGTCTTGTGCAACCGAGAACATCTTCAATTTGAAACGGTGTTGCAAGACGACGGCGCACGTGCATTTTATTGTTATTTTTTCTTATTATTGTGGCCGTTTGTGGTTCATCTGTAGTTTTGAGTTCAAAATCGAGTTGAATAAACTGACAAAAGCAGTTGTTAGCCTTGACCACTTTCGTTGTTAACTCGCGTCTAATGGGTCAGATTCCGATTTTGAAAGTGAAATGACAATTATCGTTCGCATATTTACGAAATATTTTTCCACATCTGCCCAACGACGAATTTGGATCATTCTAAAAGTAATCTAAACGATTTTTTATTATTATTTTTCGCCGCATTATTCGATTGGCCAATAATTATTATGATAATAACGATCGCCGTTGCACAAATCGAGCTTGAAATAGCGTTTCAAAATTCTTTCCTCGTAGAAAAACGGTCCGATTCCGATACGCAACACGAAGGTCGTATCTAAATTTAAGATAATAATATGAGACTTGATGCAACGAAAACATTCCGATTGCATTATGACGCCGAAGCAACATATGGCTTGATTAACCCTGAATTATTATCATATCAATTATGGACGCAATTGCTACATCGTGTTTTTTTCTGCAATTCGGCAGCGAAATATTATACGTTTAACATTCCATATCGAAGATGACACATTCCTATTATTTAAAACGTAAAAATTTGATGACAATGAGTCCATTTTCAGCAATGGAACCTATCTCCAATTTTTGTATGCACGTCGTGTTTCAGTGTACACGGTACTCGTCTATATCAGTGCTTCCCAATTACTTTCATGTCACGGCCCCCTAAATCTGAAAGGTATAATTCCCGCCCCCCGCCCAAAAAAAAATTATAGTTTAATTAAGATTATTTGCCAATAATTATTACAATTATAATACACATATTTCGCTTCACTATGATACAGTAAAACTCCGTGCACTGAATACTTCTCTTTGTACAAATGCTAAATAATCTTGTTTCTAATTTATTCTTATTTGACATTTTTTTATTTTTTATTCTTATTTATTCTCATTTTATTATTATTTATTCTCATTTTATTCGTATTTATTCTAATTTTATTATTATTTTTTTTTTTTTTTCTTATTTTATTATTATTTATTCTTATTTTTTCTCTTTTATTCTCAATTTATTATTATTTTTTCTTATTTATTCTCATTTTATTATTATTTTTTCTTATTTATTCTCATTTTATTATTATTTATTCTTATTTTTTCCATTCCAACCATTTCAAGTCGAGATAATGATGAATTCTTCATTAATATGTTGAATATTTTATTTAAATGGATTAATCTATTCCTTTTGTTGTTGTTGAAAGTTCCCAACAGAAAAGTGCATGAGCTTACATTATCTTCTCGGTGTATATAAATATGTTTTCATATGTGTTATTATTTAACAGACTTATATACATTCCTTTAACCCTTTCAGTGCGGGGCGCATGACGTACATGCGCATACAAATCGTGTCCAGGGTGCGGCCGCATGTCGTACATGCGCGAGATTCTTTAAAAATTTAACTTGTCGTTAAATGTAAACTAGACCGAGTTAAGTGATGGTTTTTTTGATAAAAATCAGCTAATAAACACAGCTATCAATAAATATATAACATATCACAATAAATTTATAGGAACAAAATAGCTAATAACTCGCCAAAAAAATAATTAGGTCCAAAACGGCGCCGCACTCAGATGCAGAATCTTGTTTAAACCCGCCGCATTAAAAGGGTTAAATATGTTAATATGTGGAAAAATATTCATAAATAAATATTTGTACTCTGTACTGAATATTTTCGCGGCCCCCGCGAGAAATCCTGCGACCCCCCAGAGGGCCACGGCCCATAATTTGGGAAGCACTGGTCTATATAACGCATCTCCCGTGTAAGAAAAAAAATCGGATGTATCCTAAAATTGCGATTGTGTTGACCGATCCGTCACGACGCCTCGAAACCAGCGCCGCTGTCCGATTGGTTATATTTTGTATGAAAATAGACCCCAAAAATGATATTGATAAAAAGTGCCATTGTAAAACAATATTGTTGGTTTTATTTATTTATATATTTTTTCTTTAGACTTTTTTTTAGACAAATACAAAGTTTGTGACATGTAGGATTTATATTAACACTTTATGAGCCGTTCACGCCAAAAGGCGTGATGTTGTAGCCAAGCGTTATTACACTTTCACCCCTTTTGGCGTGAGAGTCATACTTCCACTTCGTCATCAGAAAAAACATGACATGCTCAATGTAATTCTACTATTTGACCACAGATTGATACGTTACAAAGTTATGGGATTTCTTCTAAAGGTCTTATTTTGTCTAATATTTTGCAAATTTCTTGAAAACCATGCGGCCCCCAGGCTAGGTTTGATGTAAAACCTTGTGGCTCATAGAATGTTTAAAAGAGTTATTCGAGAAAAATCAAAAACTTGGGGTCCCAAATATACCCCATCGCCACGACTAGGTTAAAGGAATTTTAATTGTTGGTATGTTTAAAAATACGTTTTTTCCGCTTCATGTGATTATTTTTTAAATGTTTTCATTTGTAATAAAAATGTATTATAAACCGATATGAACCGTTATTTCTTTTCGGTTCAGCTCCGGCTTTTCTTTCCGACAATAAAAATAGTTTTCAACTGTTTTTGGTTTTTAATTTACTTCTGTTTTGAAGCCCTGATGAAAACATTTAAAAAATCACTCAGAGCTCAAGAAAATACCGAAAAAACCCGACTATATTTTTTTTCAATTTAACCGGAACGAAATGCAAAAAAATAACGGTTCGAAGCCCTGTATTTTTATGTGTTGATACTTGATTTGCGCGGTATTTTTAGTATATTTAGTAAAACCGCGTAAAATCAATTCTATGCAAGGCAGATACGTTCAGAGCATCGCGTTAATCGAGACTCAAGATGCATATAAAGATGGAAGATAAGTTTCTTAATCTGTTTTAATTCAGAATTCATCCCTATAAAAATTAAGAGATGAGTTTTGTACGCGATTTGTGAACTATTTTTATATTCATCTTTTGCCGAGCGATATGATTCTATAATCGATCAATAAAACATAAAATACAATTATCCTTCGATTTAATCAAAAGATACGTTCCACGTAAATGAAAACCGCGCAAAAAAAGACATGGAGCTTATTCAAAATCATGGGATACGAATGATTTTCCAACAAGCATTTAATATTGTTTTTTTAATTAATGCGTCCTATTACGCGTTTTTTTAAACTAATACTGTTTTAAAAATTGCGTCAATCCAAAACCGCGTAAATTGAGGGATGAGCGTACTCTTAGAAGTGTGACAATAGCTCTGTAATTTTGTAACACGTGCCTAAAAACTTTTATTGAAGCCATGTAAAAAGCCTTGATACGATATATCGTTGTTTAACAGTTATACTATATATACGTTTCTGAATATCCCGAAACCTATCACCCAATTTTGTACGACTTCTATACTTCAATTTACACGGATTATATCGTGATACGTTATACGTTATTTTATTCTTCTGAATTTATTTCCAGCGTCAGACTCTTCTAGATTTAAAGCATAAAAACATTAAACTCATATAGAAAGTGATAGGATTGCGTTATCTGTGTGAAAACGTGAATTGCAGGATGCGATTTGAACGAATTTCCCTTTTTAATTTTAATAATATAGAAGGAAAAACTCGTATATCTTAAAAACGTAACTCATGGAATTTATGGTTAAAATTCAATTTTAATTTAAATAAAAGCCTAACATACTTACTCAATTGGCGGATAGACAGACAGACCTACTAATCAAAAAAAAATCTTTTCCGGAAATTCTTCGTGATATTCTCTCCGATCGTGGAAAGTACAAATTCACCGTGCAATTAGTTCCACTTTTTCGCAATCGTGAAAACTAACCCGCACGTTTTAATCGCAAGATCGACTTTATATGTTAAACGACACATTGACGAACTGATGGATTTTTGGTGGAAAGCAGGTGTCGGTCACACACCATGTCCATGGCCATCCGGGCGTCATGAAAGTGGAATATACCTCGAGCTCTTAATCACCCGTAGGGGAAGTCCTTGACTGTAATCAGCTACCGCAGTAGGTTAACAACATTAAACTCAATTTGTGCGTTCTGTAGTAT
Organism: Philopotamus ludificatus; assembly: GCA_022495035.1. Lineage (NCBI taxonomy): Eukaryota > Metazoa > Arthropoda > Insecta > Trichoptera > Philopotamidae > Philopotamus > Philopotamus ludificatus. Next base: position 17,323 of record JAGXCT010034294.1, read on the forward strand.
TAATGCGAAAAACGTCGTATCGCCGTGTGTTGTGACAATTGGGAATATTTGTTCTCAGTGATAACAGTTGATATAGTGACGAGATGACGGCTTTGACGGCTACTCGGATCTTGCACGTCTTCCGGCGGAAGTTTGTAAGTATGAATATTGCGATATGTGTTTGAATATTTATGTTATGAGCATAAAAAACTTTCGCCATTACGTCTTCGCGATCAATGTGATTTTCATGGTGATATTATAATTAATTTGTATAATCGAGTCTTGGTCTATCTCGATTAAGACTCTAAATTCAAATATCTATTTTTCTCACCAGTAGAACCAATAGACCCTGAGAAGGAAAACCCTAAAATGAAGGTTTTAATTTCGATACTTTTGCTCCCTCTTTCTCCTTACTAAGGGGATCTTTACTTTGGAAAGGTCCTTACTATGATGAAAGGATTGCTATTACGCAACAATATTAATGCTGGCTGTGACTCGTCACGCCGAAATCCCTAGAGAAGAGGAAAGCTAATACCGAGACAAACCCACTCCTATTTGCCTGGACACAGTTAGGATAATAAAATCCGATATCAGCAATGGTAGAAGATACATGTCCAATGACAGCTATTGCCGAGAGAAGGTAACCTCTCTATAGAAAACCGCATACCGCAGTATGGACGTAAAAGGGGAGTCCTTATGCCAGTGTGAGACCCCTACTCCGTTGGCCTCGACTAGCATTTGAAAGTCTGGTAAGGCCCAAACACGCGTATATCTGAACTCTAACGGATTTTTCATCACAGAACCTGTATGCCCTGGGAAGGAAAACCCTAAGCTGATGGCCGATACATTGTCTAGTCTCGATACGTTCGCTCCTCTTTCTACTATATTTAGAACCCTCTCTTTGGGGAGGTCTTTCTCATGATTATCTTACCGAGGCAAACCCTCGGTATTCTTATTTACTCTCCTCACTTGCCAGGACAAGTGGGGAGGGTAAAATTCAGTACCAATAGTGGTAGAAGATACACGTCCAATGCCAAAAATGGATATATGACCCTCTTAAATTTCTTCTAATTCTCGAAGATGAAAAAATACCTAAAGGATTTAGGCTGTATCCAGAATTTACAAATAACATTTTTTTTATACAATCTGTCATTTTTCAAATCGAGGTTTCCAGAATTTAATTTTTAGACCAACGTTAATGTCACAATGTCACCATAAATAGCATAAATATTTCTTGCGGACTTCGCTGGAATAATTTTCATATGAAGTTCATTGGCGAATTCCCCTTAGGCGCATGAGGCGTGCGCCTGGGGCATCATAAATTCAGGGGGCCCCAAAGTTCAGCTCTCAAAACGGTTTTTTATATTATTATTTTTTTTTATAACAAAAATCAGTAATAATTTAGCAGTATTCCCTAAATTAAATTGACAAATGAAAAACGTCAGCTAAGACATATTTCGAACCATATGCACTGAGTGTTCCGCAGATTATGATCCATGGATTTATTAACCTATCCGTTATGGCGGCTCGAAACCACCGGCTTTGGCCGATGGGGTCTATTTTGTATGAAATGAATGTATGAAAATAGACCCCAAACATTTCAAGATATAGATAAATTCTTCGACAATACCTTGACATTTGTTTTGAAAATGGATTTATCTAAGAATAAAAATAGTTATTCATGATATACTTTATAATTTGGATATTTTTGCTCCCGGCACGTCGCATGTGGTTTCACCACTTGCAGAGCACGATGTTTTTTCTCGCTCGTATCCAGTACGGAGCGATAAAAAACATCATTTCACAACATTTTTTTTAAAAATAATAAATATTTGTTACTCGATGTTAAATTAATTAATTAATTAAGTTTAATTTTGTTGTTCTTTCTGACTTTTTATATAAATTAGTGTGGGTATTTTGGGCTTGGGGTCACTGCAAGTGCGTTAAATCTGCTACTGGTGAAACTGCATCAGTAGAGTTAAACCCCCACTAACACTAAAATCGGGACCGTGTAATTGGGGAGGTGAAGCCGTCCGGCTGTGTGCGTATAGCCTGGTACGTGTTGAATACACAGACGCAGCCAACGTTTGACTGTATGTTGAATGCGACCGCGCAATTGGGGGATTTGCGACGAATATTTCAACTCAGCGCGTAGTTCGGATTAGTGTAATTGGGGGTTCCACTGTATTTAACTCAGCAAATGTTGTTTTGGCTGGCATACTTCTTGCATTATCGCTAGTTTTAGGATAGGGGATAGCCTTAATACATAAACATTAATATTGATGAATAAATATTATTTTTTTAATATACTTCGTACGTCTTATTGACCGTGAAATTAACAAACATCAATCACCGTGACAGTTTTTTTTAATTATTAAAAAAAAATTAAATCTTTGTGAATTTGTTCCCAAAAATCGTATTCGGTGTCATCGCCCTTTCGGTAACGAGAATGTAAAAATGCGCCTTTCGACCAGTTTTGCCAGTTTTTCTTCCTGCATACGAATCCTGATCCGTTATCCCATTCATGGCCAATACCGTACAATCATTCGGTTTAATTAGCGACACAATGGGAAGACTCGCTTGATTTTTTGGCCATTTTTAACGGCCGAATCCAATTAGTGGCGGACGGACAATGGAGCTGCCGTTCGATTGCCATCAATTATATCGCGTGGTCGGCCCAACCAAAAAAAAAATACCACGAAACGACGCGATTTACTTACTCTGATTGTCTGGAAAAACTTCATAGTCGGACTTTGGGTGTATGCTATGACAACGTGTCCCAATTCGTGGCGTCTACACTCCTATTCGATTTCTTTTATTAGTTCTGCCCTGTGAGGTTTGGACTCGCCCAAATGATTAATTTCGTACGATAAGAAAGCTTTCAATTACTTTGCGTCATTTTATTGCCGGACAAAAATTCGATTTCCAGACGACGAGGGACGTTCAAAAAATAAATTCGTAATAATTAATAATAAAATGACTTGTGTATAGCATTTTTTCGACTCTTTTGTATGGGAATATAGTAGTTTTCGCACTCATTGTCATGGCATATTGTATTGGCGGCACTAAAAAGGTCAACAATGTTATTTGCACATAGATCGTTTTGTCATATCGCACTGAAATTAGGGCGGCAAAGGTCAGTTTTGTGTATGTGTGTGTGTCAGCATTGTATTAATCTGTTCTACATTTTCCGTCTGACCTTAGATTTTTGCATAAACGCGTATAATATTTCATATATACGCCCTATCTCCTTTTTACGCGATCTTTCATTTTGTTTTCAGTAATTATTGATAAAGCTCTCTGTAGTCTTTCTCAGAATTCATTTTAACTTTTGGGGGTACATACTCCGCGCATGATTAAATCTGACTCCATGATGGTTAAGAAGTTTATTAATCAACAAAATCTTAAAAATATAAAAATGACAATTGTGCAAATGTTTAGTTGACTCGTCGATCGCGTCAGTTTCGATATGATGAAACGTGGACACGATACGATGACTGCTGATGATACGCCGATTCCCAGTCGGCGTGTACCGGAATATCTGATGTCAGCTGTGGACACAGATATTATCCGGTTTTACGTCAACTATGGCGAAGATAAGTCTTTGCGTACTGACGATTCGCAAAGAAGGAACGAATATGGCGTCAGCGTCGTCTTCCAGTGCGTAAGTGATGACGTCGATCACCCGTCTCTACGTCGAAGATAATATAACCAAATGGCCAATGATGTCCGATGAAGGGTGAAGGGCGGCAGCGCACTCTTCACAATGTGCGACTTACGGTGAAGAAGAGCTTCCAGGGCGTAAGTTCGCGGTGGAATTACTGCCTTAGCCCGGATGCAGAAAGGACAGCTGTAGCCTCAATCAGACGTGTTAATTCCCGACGAGGCGTAACTAGCTCAGTCGGTATCTTCGATATTACACTTGGAGTTTCAACCCAGTAAACCCGGACTCTGGCGAAAAACAATTTTGCGGGTATTTAACCCGTGGATCAACTACCGTTTTGGTCTCCAGGCATGGGCAGCCAATGATTCGTCAGGGCAGTGTCAAAATAGCGTAATGGGGGCGGAGTTGTTTCCTTCTAAGAATAATGCATTTCAGGATGGTCCCACGCCCATAAATCTTTGTGATGAATGTCCTGGTGTTTGATTTGTGGGCCACCTGCATTACTCTAGTTTTACAAGGTGGTCTTGGCATTCTTCGGTAGCCAATATATTGTATGGTTCTTCTTTCTTCAAAGACAACCGTCGACCTTGGAGATTCTTTGTTTTGAACTACTTTATGAGACAAAGGACGCCCTGTCCTTTCTTCTTCCGCGTACTCTATTGTTGCATTACATAATGCTGGCTTCCAGAATGTTCTCGAGTTTTAACTTTTTGTCACATCTGCACAATGTGGGTGGCTTTTTCATACATAAAATTATCTTATAATAAACGCGAATCATGACCGCTACAAACTCATCCGCCACGGCGGCCCGAAAACAACAGCGTCGCCCGAAGGGGGTCTCTCAGATACCCCAAGCATTTCAAGTCAAGATATTGACTTGTTACAAATCAATGTTGTTTTTATTGACATGTAGGATTTATATTAAAGAGAAGTCAAGATTTTGATCAATATCTGAAGTTTTTTTTTTCGCAATTGCAGACAATAAAGATCAATGATTATTTAAAATATGTAATTATTCGAGAAAAATAAAAAAACTTGGGGTCCCTCATAGACTCCATCGGCACGGCTACGTAAAAGAGATATTACTCGCATAATAATGAATACAACCTATCCATTTTAAGCGATAGATTTACTCTTTTTTGTCTAGCGTTCCAATATTGGAACATTTTGTATTTTTGTCACCACTCCAATATCCATTGACTTATATAAATTGAGATTGCACCAATCGATAGCTGACAATCGTGAGGAACATAATGCAGTAATTTTCTCTAATTTGAACTCGTGGGAGCCAGCAGTGGTTTTTTAAAAGCATAATTTACGTTCGACTAAAAGTGTCATTTGAAAAATTAGTTTAGTCAACTTTCAGTCTTTTTTTTTATATAATATTAATATTGATTAAAATGTATCATTGTGATAGATTCTATATACAGTTAAACCCCCCCCCACTAACACTAAAATCGGGACCGTGTAATTTGGAGTCGTGTAATTGGGGAGTGAAGCCGTCCGGCTGTGTGCGTATAGCCTGGCACGTGTTGAATACACAGACGCTAGCCAACGTTTGACTGTATGTGAATGCGACCGCGCAATTGGGGGATTTGCTTCGAAATATTTTAACTCAGCGCGTAATTCGGAGTAGTGTAATTGGGGGTTCCACTGTATCCGCTAATTGTATTAAAATGTTTAAGTTTTCTAACGTTTACCCCATTATATCCTCAGTGTTTCAGACAATTTTGAAAAACTCATGTAACTAATACAAATGTAAAGAAAAAATCTCGTTTTGTGTCATGGATTTAATCTTTTCTACTCTATGGGCCAGACGTAGTCCAAAAGATTTATTTATTTATTTAAAAAAATGTCTTGTATTGAATAGAAAATCAGATAAAATCCTATAAATGTTTCTTATTCATTTTACTAATGATTTTTTTTATACATTTGTATCAACATCGCACAAAAAGGATTACTGATTAAGTTTGGTCCTTTAATTCGTGCAAAAATTCATTTGTATTAAAATAATCATCGCGTAAAAAAGGAATCGTATGTAAAATAAGTATTGCGTGTATTTTATTTTTTAATTAATATTAATTAGATCAGTTTGAGGATCTTTTGCACATTGAGTACATATTGCAATGTTTCCCCAAACGAACTTTTATTTATTTTTGATAATTAAATAAATATTATATTGTCATATCGTAGGGCAAGTCGGCCGCGTTAGATATGAATCGATTTATTCACCATGAAGAATATCACAATGTACCAATTTTTATTTATTTTGCTTTCATGTCCGCGAATTGATCAATATTTTCACAACTTCGGAATGAATTGCATTTTTTTCCTTAAAAATAATTAAAATAGTCATAATTCATATCATACGAATCACGTAATGCCATTTCGTAACGACTCTATTTAATTAATTTGATACGAAAAATGGAAGAAAACTTCGTCGTTTCAAAATAACGGCCATTCACTAGTTTTGTGATTATAGTAGATTTGATCAAATTAACAATCTCGCTGATTTTCGCAATTTAAATTTAAAAAAATATATATAACATATGCCAATTATGTTCTAGATTACCTTTTTTTATATGATTTGTAATAATTTGTCCATTAAAAGGGACTTATTGTGTTAAACTATTTTTTTCTTTATTAGAATATAAATTAGGAAATCATTTTCTTGCAAAGATGTTACCGAAACGTTTCATTTCTTGAGTAATGGTACCTATCCAATAGAATGGAGCTTATTTAATAATGTAAATCACGTTTGGCTAATCTGACACTATGCTCTAAATACAAATGACATTTATTTTTTATTCGCATCTGTTACCAAATACTGGATCCAAGATAAAATCCAATAACGCAAGTTACTCGTAAAGCGTTAAGTATGCCGATTATGTATTTGACAAAATATTGAATAATACTTGATTACGATTTACATAACGCAAATAAGGTCTCGCTCGATTGTCATTCGAATCAGCGATCAATTATTGATTAAAATATGTGTTGCGTATTCCGATCACAGAAATGCAAATCAAACGTTTGGCGTAACAACGTGTCCATGGCACGTACATGAAATCGTGCCAGTCTAATAATATTTTTTTGTATCGTTTAGGAAGGACCTCATTCAACTTTGCCCGAGGATGAGTTTTACGATGCAGTCGAAACAGGATTGGATCGTATCGAGGAAGAACGAGAAGCCAGATTGGCCAGATCGCCGCCCTCGTCGTTGCCCGCGTCCAGACAGACTTCGACAACGCCGACGATCACGCTCGATCCACGCACAGATCCTTCGTTACTCGCACACTCCCTCTGGCCTGAGGTCGTTATATTCATCGATATATTTTAATAATTAATCAAATATATTAAACGATAACGTCTTACTGTAGATGGAGCGAGTCTCAGTCGAACAATTGCAACATGCCCTCGAAGGCCTAGGCGTAGAAGGCAGCGGTGGATGGCAAATATTCGCCGAAGAAGGCGATATGCGGATGTATCGAAGGTAATATATTTTATTTGTCGTTGAGTATGTAATTCGTAGAAAGACATGGTCAACATCAAAAAATATTAATGGTGTATTTTGCACTAATATTACTACATAGCAGATAGTATAAAATTTGTTCTAGTAGCTTTGACCACGAATGATTTTGAACGTGTCACGCTGTCGGCCAGGATCAAAGGTGGATAATGACAAACCGAAAGTAACCGTCGAGTCAGATCCATTTCAAAGTGCACATGAATTAACGTTGATGTTTAATGTTAGAGAGCAAATAATATTAACTTATCAAGCGGAAATCGGAAAAGTGAAAAACGTTTAGAAGCTTGCATAATGTTGCTTTCATGTCATAAAAATGTTTCATTTTTTAATCTCATCGTAACTTGTGATGAGTAATGTATCCAATACGATAATCGTAAACGTTCAGCACATTTGTTAGACCAGGACAAGTCACCAGAATGCAGCCCGAAGCTCAATATTCATCATAAGAAGCCGATGGCGAGTGTTTGGTAGTCTGGCGCAAGTGTGATTTAGTATGATTTCATGTTAAGGTGCGTTTCCGAACTCCGTGCACTTTCGACGCGATGAGCGACGACAAATAATCGCTGCCTACATTGCGTGTAATTGTTGCCGTTGCGCAGTGAGCAGTGCGCACTTGAAGCTACATGCAATGTAGGTAGGGTTCATTTGCTGTCGCTCATCGTGTCGATGGCGCGGGGGTACGGAAACGCACCTTAACCTTGCTCATTGATCATGACAGAAGTATAGCTGCACCAAATGATCCAAAAACTTGCAGAAAAATAGCCTAGATTGGTGAACCGATCGATTCCTATTCCATTGCACGACAATGCTAGACCACACACTGCACAAACGACAGTGTCAAAACTTCAAGAGTTGGAGTTGGACGTTATTCGTCATCCACTTTGCTTACTATACCTTTTTACCCCACCGATTACCACTTCGTCTGATATTTGGATAACTTTTTCATAGGAATTCAGTTTGCAATAGTGTGAAGAGATTTTTCTTTTTTCATATAAGCCTCTTCGAAAATCAAATGAGCTCTTCAAAAACCCTGGGAAAAGTTGAGATTACTACAGAGCTCCTGAAGGCTAGAGAAAATTCCCCAATAAAAGAATTTCAAAAGCTCTTCAGCCTAATTATCGAAACGGGAATAATTTCAACAGCATGGAGCAGAAGTTTGGTTACTCTTTTCTTCAAAAAAGCAGATAAAAGCCTCTCGGAAGAATTACAGAACGATCCAAAAGTGGCTTCAGTACTGATCAGTTCAGTAGATCATATTCATACCCTCAGATAAATTATAGAAAAAACAGAGGAGTATAACAAGCCTTTGCGTCTAGCGTATCTATGAAAAAGCCTTCGGAACCATCGAAACCTGGGCTGAGTGGGAATCTCTCCAAAGATCCCTGATTAATTATGGTTATGTCGATCCTGTAAAACCGATCCTGCTGAAAAGGGAAGTAAGACAAGAATGGAAGAGACACGTCATTCTTATAAACGGATAGTATATTACACACCTCAGATTTGCAGCTGATATAGTCATTGGTGCGGAGACATGGTTCTGAAGATCTAGAAAACATGGTACCCCCTTCATCAGTTGGTGTCAAAATGAATATTGCTTGGACTTGGACGACACAACTTCAACAAGGAGTACGACAGAAGAACTAAGCTATGTAGCCAGCGTATCTTCCCGGTAAAGACCTATGGAGTCGAAACCTGGACACTTACGGTGGACTTAGTCCGCATGTTCCAACTGACTCAGAGGGAGATGAAGCGAGCAGTGTTAGGTATATCTCTGCGTGATCGAAGTGACAGACACTTCCAGAAGAATCTCCCTGCTGAAGTGGCAGTGGGCTGGTCATGTGGCCCGCAGGGAAGACGGGCGATAGAGCCAGAAAGTCATGGACTGGACATATTGGAAAAAATTAGGAGGGGCCTTCACCCAACAGTGGGGAAATAAAGACTGAAAATGATGGTGTTGACGATATGGATACATTCTTTGTTGAATAAAATTATTCCTTGCTTTTATAAAACATTGACAAACATTTTAAACGACCTAATATTACGATAATTATGATTTTTATTAAATTCAATCATTATTTCAGGGAAGAAGAAGTCGACGGAATGGTAATGGATCCGTTGAAAGCCGTTCACAAAGTCCGCGGAGTGACTGGACACGAGATATGTCATTATTTCTTCAGACCTGAATATAGACACGACTGGGAAAGTACGTATCGAACATTCAACGCTATATACGTGATTTTTCGTCCGGATTCTAATGCTTGCGTTTATTTTACAGCTACTTTAGAACAAATGACAATAGTAGAAAAAGTGTCCGAAGACGCTATGATATTCCTGCAGACGCATAAAAGAATATGGCCCGCGAATCAACGGGACGCGTTATTCTGGTCGCACATGCAACACACCCCGGACACCGAAGATCCCGACGCACAAGATATTTGGCTCGTTTGTAATCATTCCACGGCACGGCCAGACCATCCCGTAAATACATTCGATCGCATTAATTCATGCCGTATGAATCGTTTTATCATTATTTAATATTATTTAATATTATTTTGCAGGAAAACATGGGGAAATGTGTTCGCATTAAGCTAACCGTATGTTTAGTGTGTCAAACCAAAGTCGATCCACCTAAAGCCGGAGCACAAATTACCAGAGACGATATTACGACAAAAATAACTTACTGTTCAGTCGGTTAGTACGATTTTTTTTAATTTTTATATCGTGTCTAATCGTATGATAATCACAATTTTGTTTTCTCATCGCAGTGAATCCGGGCGGCTGGGCGCCTGCTTCCGTATTACGCGCCGTATACAAAAGAGAGTATCCAAAGTTCCTGAAGAGATTCACCCAATATGTAATAGACCAGTGCCAAGATAGACCGATAATGATGTAGCACCGTGTAATTAATCCAAATAATCCACATGTAAAATAATAACTAATCCAATACCTTTGTGTTGAAGATATCGACCAGCCAGCGAGGGCTTAGAATAGATCTTAATTGTTTATTATTTTGCACTATAATGCACACAATGTGCGTTTATTTTAGCTTACGTGTCTTAATGGATCTAATTATGTGCATTATAGTCGACAGCATGATCCGTTTGTTATGTATTGGTAACTCGTATGAATTTTATATAGCTTTCTTTTTTTTATATGTACGCTAATGGTCGGTGTTTGCGACGAATGGCAGTGGTACTCTGATACGATTGCATCGTTTTCGATTACACCGAAACTAAATATTTATATATAGAACTATACATGTTTAATAATTTTCATCTGTGGATAAAAGTAACAACGTATGTCAACGTTTTTACAGTCTTAAGCGGTCTTCTAACACTGAGGCGGGTCTTTGCCACCTGGAGGACACTACGCGATCTCCAGCAGAGACACGTTCGTCTCAACCCTGATGTCAGGATTGTGACGGTCGTCCTTCAGGTTATCTTGGCTCTTCGAATACGGGTCAGGTCGCCAGCCATAAACCCGTGAACCGAACTGTCCATAATAATCGAAAGAGCATAGGGCCAATTCGTATTGATGCTACGAACATCTTCTGTAGCACATCACCGAATTGGCCTAGATAGCAGCCTGACCAAGATTGTGCCCTTGCCGCCACGTCCATTACCGACACGCGACAACACTCGACTCGAGTATACAAGGAATAATTTCTTAAAGATACCCCATCGGAACGGGAAGATTAATAAGCGTTTCAATTTTCTATGTCCCTTGTAATTCTGTTAGTCCCTTCCATGAGTTTTTTTTGGACCAAAAATCTTCCGCAAAACCCTTCTCTCAATAATATAGAACGTTAACTAAAATTCTTCTTTAACCAGTTATACACCGTTGACGTTTAGAGGCCTAAAATTAAGTATGCCCTACGTGACTCATGTAATTTTAATAATTAACTCGTGTTGCCAGTATGCAAAAAAGTATAATTGTGGCGTCTATCATTAAGGATGGCTCTACGAAAAGCCACGCCAAAATCGGCTCATACGGGGCCTGACTCGGTGGTCCAGGGAAAAGGAGGACCCTGTAAGGTCGGGAGCAAACCCCCACCACGTCCCGTGTGTACCGTGCTGCAGTAGGCTTTGGTTTATCCCCGCTCTTCTCACGCCCAGCACCACGAAGCTTGCGATTGAGTGGAATCCATTATGGCGTTTATCAGGTTAAACATGGAGATAAATAGAACGTTAAAAAAATAGCTTTAATGTCAAAAATCAAGGCTATATGTCTAAACTGAATTAAAGAATACGGAATTGCCTTAAAAATTTTATGTTTTTAGATGCGACTTTCGAATAAATCTACAGTCAACCCTCCTATAACGAAGAAATCGGGACCACGTTATAGAAAACTCGCGTTATAGAAATCAATAATCATTTTCCATTCGCATATTTTAAATGGCCTTGTTCAATGTCAATGCCAATGTCGAACTTGTTATAGAAAACCGCGGAAAAACCGCGGCAGGAAACGTTATAAGAGGGTTTACTGTATATTAAATAAAAAAGGAAAAAAATTACACAGAAAAAACAAAAATTCATGACAAAATCTTTAGAAAAAAATGTTTTTTTTATTTTTCATCAGTAATAATATTGAAAATAATATCTAATAATTTTTTATTTATGATATGTGATAATTCTGCGATTTTTTTTCATCAAATTTAAGTTAAACTTACTATCTATATGCAAACGAAGAGAGAGAGAGGGAGAGGGAGATTTTAATTAAATTATATTTTTATTAAAATTATATTAATTTATACAACGTGATATTAATACCAACCTGCTAATTAAATTAATAATAATCATTAATATTTTTTACTATTGATCCTGATTGGTTTTTCGGGCTTTTTCGTTATTACGAATTACGAGCGGGCCGATTTTGTATATGAATACTTATTAAAATATAAAATCTATTCAATAGAATTAAAGGGTTATATATAATAATATTGCCTGAAAAAATACGTAATTAAAATAATAATACGATGGGGCGTTGTTGACTTTTTTCCACAGATGTATAAAAAAATTGCATTAAAATACTGTATATGATGAAATATTAATAAACGTGGATGTAATGCTTGTGCATTTTCTTGCGTTGACCGTTACTATGTATCGGTGATTCGTCGCGTCCATATTTTATATATACAGTTAACCCCCGACTAACACTAAAGTCGGGACCGTGTAAGTTGGGATAGTGTTATTGGGGGTAAAGCCTGGCACGTGTCAATGAATAGTCGGCCTTGTACGTATTCGTCGCAATGCAACGGCGTGAATGCGACCGTTCAAGTTGGGGGTTGGCGGCGAATTATTTCAACTCAGCGTGTAATTCGGGATAGTGTAATTGGGGGGTCCACTGTAATACAGATTAAATATATTTATTATTTGCGTGCTTTTGCGGCGATGAATGAATCTCAAGAGATGTACATTTTTTTCTTTTATATTTTTGCAAACGAGAATAAAGATATTTATTAAATAATAATACTGAAAAACATATATAAAAATAGATAGCGGAATGGTACCATATTTTATATATAGGGTTATCCTGATCAAGAAATCCTTGTCAAGAAATAAATGTATAATTTGAAGTATTCTATAATTTGAATAATTCATTTATGTGATATAATATATATATAATACGATGTTTTTAAATATAAAATTTTAATATGATGTTAATATTGCCGTATATTCGTATATCTGTCAATTATGTATGCACGCATCTTACGATATTATATAAACGTGTATTATTGGCGGCCGTGGTAAACTCGCTGTGTAAATGAACTTTTTAACCGACGTATTTAGTGTGGAACGTTGAAAACTATTATTTAACGAGGGTAAAATATGTGTATATAATGTTAATACGTTAGTTTTATACGTCCGGACAAAGCAAAATTTATATTTATACTACTGTAAACCGTCGACGATGTATTTAATTCAAGCTCTACCGTTTTTTACATTGAAATAATATTAAATGATCTTCGATTTGAAGGATTGTAACGTATTTTTTTTTATTTCATTGGTTATTAATTCTTATATATATATATATAAAACACTATAATCGTGTTAATGAGATGCTGTGTGCAAACAACTACTTATTTAATATGTAAAAAAATAATCGATAAGTCATCCATTTTGTATGTGTATTAAGGAAATATATAAATATTGTCAAAGCATATTAAATTTTAATTTTTATATTGTGTTTTTTTTTTTAATTAATTTATTTGAAAATGCACATAAGTAATATCGTTTTTTTATTGCATCTCATCAATAATATTTTGCAAGCTTCCGAATAAATGAAGGAGTAAGGTCGGAGGATTTTCTGACATTATTTATGGGATGATTCAATATATTGTACACGGCAATAATAATTAAATTTTATTTTTATTACTCTAATTTGGTTCATATTTTCTCAAATTTTCGGATTAAAATGTGCAAAAAATTTTTGTATTTATTTTAAATGATTCGCCGTTTAGCATATATTTGTTTCGGAAACTCAATAGGCATCTATTTTGTTTATTCATATTAAAATTATGTGCACTTTAACACTATACAGTCCGATTACACAACATGTGTGTAATCGCCAGGCCGAAGTTAATGTGTGCGATCGTTCGCAAACATGTTGTGTCACCGCCAACGCTTAGTGGGCGACTACACACAGCTTGTGTTATGTTTATTTCAAACGTTAGTGGCTGATCACAACAACAAATGTGTTGTTTTTACTTTCGACTATAATTCAGAGATCACAAACCTTTTCAGTGAGGGTCATTTTTTGGTAAACAATTCCTTAAAATAACAGTCGGTCTCAGGCGTAGTTTAATCGCGTAACCGCGCGGACTGTATAGTGTTAATATAATATTTTATTTATAACTTCCTTTACATGCATTTTTTCTCCAGCTGTATATAAATATTTATGTTCATTTTTTTTTCACTAAGTTATTCATTTGTTTACATTTGTTTTATTTGACATCTTATACGTTATTTAAATCTGTAAAAAAAAATATTGCATATAAAATATACGACGTCACAAATTATTTTGTCTTGTTATTTAAAAATAATCATTGAATATTGGCTGTCCATGGTATATAGTTCAGGATCGTCTTTGTCGCAATAGTAAAATTGTATAGACAACGAATTTGGGTTTCTCGTGAATTGACAGAGACAGCGTACGATCTCCGCGTCTCTTTTGTCTCAGTATGAAACTGATCCGTTTTTGCGGTGAATTGTAACTGGAGATGAGAAATGGGTGCACTACAATAAACCTGTACAAAGAAACAATAGCTTTCATCCAGAAAAGTACAGAAAAGAACAATAAAAAAGGTCCCTGTTTGTGTGTGGTGGGATTTTTCTGTAATTATACACTGAATGTTTTATACATAAATTGCTTAAACCTAGTCAGTAGCAAAAAAAGGATCCTTGAACACGATAGCACTAGACCAGTGCTTCCCAATTACTTTCATGTCACGGGCCCCTAAATCTGAAAGAATTAATTCCCGCCCCCCGCCCAAAAAAAAATATTTTATAGTTTTATTAAGATTATTTGCCAATAATTATTACAATTATAATACACATATTTATATTCAGCACAAAATCGTTTAAAAATCTTTCCGCGAGATAGCCATCGTACTTCACTATGATGCAGTAAAATTCCGTGCACTGAATACATCTCTTTGCAAAAAATGCTAAATAATCTTGTTTCTAATTTATTCTTATTTGTCATTATTTTTTTCTTTTATATTCTTATTTATTCTCATTTTATCATTATTTATTCTGATTTTATTGTTGTTTATTCTGATTATATTCTTATTTTTTTTCTTTTTTGTTCTTATTTTTTCTTATTTTATAATTATTTATTCTTATTTATCCTTATATTTTTCTTTTTTATTCTTATTTTTTTCTTATTTATCCTCATTTTATTATTATTTATTGTTATTTATTCTGATTTTATTATTATTTATTCTTATTTTTTTCTTTTTTGTTCTTATTTTATTATTATATATTCTTATTTGTCCTTATTTTTTCTTATTTTATTATTATTTATTCTTATTTATCCTTATTTTTTCTTTTTTTATTCTTATTTTTTTCTTATTTATTCTCTTTTATTATTATTTATTCCTTTTTTTCTTATTTATTCTGATTTTATTATTGTTTATTCTTATTTTTTTCTTTTTTGTTCTTATTTTATTACTATTTGTTCTTATTTTTTTCTAATTTGTCCTTATTTTTTTCTTATTCCAACAATGGAAAAATATTCATAAATGAATATTTGTACTTTGTACTGAATATTTTCGCAGCCACCGCGGAGGAATCCTGCGACCCCCCAGAGGGCCGCGGCCCATAATTTGGGAAGCACTGCACTAGACCTCACTCTAACACAGGAAAAAATTAAAGGGAGCTTGGATTGGAACTCATCCATCCTATTCACCGGATCCCGATCCGTCGGTCTACCACCTTTTCAGATCGTTTGAGCATACATTAAGGGGTAAAAAATTTAATAATGTTGGAGAAGTGAAAACGCACTTGGAAAAGCTTTTCATTGTAAAATCAAAGGACTTTTTAAAAAGGAAATCAAACAACTGCCTTTATGCTGGCGAAAAGTGTTGATTAGTATTTAAGAACTTTACAGTTCTTCGATGGCAGTTTTGGTCCATCCGCTCTACAAATCCACGCCTCACTGGATTCCATCTGATCCAAACAAGTTAAATTTTCTTTCAACAGAGAATATCTCTTTTTGCCAGTTGGTTTTGGTTCAGGCTTGGTAAATTCTCACCCATTCTCATCTGGATTTCATCATATTCTTCATCAGGAATGGTTTTTTCTCCGGCCAATGGGCCATTAAACCACCATTTTATGTCTTTATCTCCTCAATGTTGATTTTAAAACGTCCTTTTATTGTTTTTTACATCTTCTGTAATATAAAAAAGTCGGAGGGGGCCTTAACCAGCAAATACGAAGGCTGAGACATGATAACTTAATAACTCCGAGCACACCAAATATTATTTTAACTACATAAATATACAAAATTTAGTAATAATGATCATTATAACATAAAATTCTGTGCACTTAGCATAGTTAGGGTACGTTAGTAAATATGTGTTCAGTTAAGGTGATATAATTTCGTTGCTATTCAAATATTTATTATGATAATTATTTTGACCTTTGGTGTGGTTAACGACCGAATCTGTCTCCGCATTTCATTCTCTGTATATCGGGGCGTGGTGTTTAAACGGTCTTGTTTATACAAGGTGGTTTCACTCGCAATCGATGATGCAATTAGTAACTATTTTTGAAATTTTGTAACTGCCGTGTGATTTTTTGATGATGAATAAGTGTGTACCAAATGATTGAACAAACATAACGTATAAATTTAGCAGTTTGGTGTTTAGCCGACTTGAAATAATAAGAAATTTCATGTCGGATCTACTCTTAGTTTCATTATCGGAGCTAAAATAACAATATTCAGTAGGTTTTATCATTTTTATTCGTATAAAAAAGTATTTACAAAATATATATGTCAGCGGTGGATTCGTTTTGGATGAATGTCAAAATCATTTGTTTTAAAAAAAATGTTTTGGCCTTAAAACTAGAACAATCAGCTATTCTATAATTACATTTATATACAAAATTTAATTTTGAAAATATATATATGTACTGCCTGGCACTTGATCAATGTTTGCGTTCGTTTGGGTTTGGATAATCGTATCCCGAGAAACCTGCTCCGTTTGATGCAGAGACTCCGACAGTGTTCACACCGATACTATCGTTATTGTCAATCAAACTGGTCGATGCTGTTTGTAGATTTTGATTGTAGTTTTTGTTGAATAAAAATGGAAATTTATGACCTAGAAAACCACCCGGATAATTACCACCTGGATAATTACCACCCGGATAATTACCGCCCGGATAATTACCGCCCGGAAATCCGATGTTGTTAGAACCTGGATACGAATTGTTTGGTGGATAATTTCCTTTGTTTAAAAATGGGAAAAATATATTTTGATTTGTTCCAGTGTTTAGACTTGTCGTAGCTATGGATTCCGTCTCCGGAGCAGCATATGCAGTCTGCACAGGGGGTGCTGAATACACTTGTGCGGTGTTAATTGACGTTTGTTCCGTGTATGCTGGTCGTGTTTGGGCGATGGGTTCGATTGCAGGTTCAGGGAAGGATTGAATAGCTGGTTGTGCCACGTTTTGTATCAGCGGTTGTTCATCGTATACAGGTCTCGGCTGATTGTAGACTTGGGTGACTTCCGGCTGTGTATAGATCGGTCTCGGTTGAACAAAGTTAGTCGATCCCGTGAAGATTGGTTGTTGTACTGGTGGTGCTCCGTATAAAGTGTTCGGCGGTGAATAAACAGGTCTTGAAGGTGAATAATTGATGGACACTGATGAAGATACGGGTGGGGCACCGTATAAAGTGCTCGGCGGAGTGTAGCTCGGTCCGGTTTGGGGAAAGTTTCCTTGGTAACTCGGATAATTTGATACAGTCTGATCGTATACGGGTCTTGAGAACGATGGCTTTTGGTAATTATATCCTCCACCGCTCGGATTATTTTGGAATCCTTGCTGAGAATATAATTCGGACACGTCTCTACGGATCTTTGCATTGTTCGGTGGCAGACATTGCGCTAGAATTGAAAATAAAAGCATTATTATGACATAACAAATTATTAATTGTGTTTTTTTTATTTAATTGATTAAATATAAATTATTATTTTGATAATAATATTATGTTAAATATAAAATTAATTATTTTAAAACTTTAGGATATGCTCGGAGTTGCATTCGTTTATTTCAAATGAAACAAATGAATGAGTAATTCAAAATAAATCGAAAGTAATATCGTGGGACATTTAAATTAATTTAAATGCATTGTTTTAATTCACTTGTGCTTTAATATAATTAATTTGAACATCACTATCACTTTGATTCGCAAATGGCATTGATACCTGCGGCAATGCAGAGCATCAGTGCTAACAGAGCTTTCATGGTAGGAGCTTTGACAGTTAACACTGTTACTCCAAGTGTCACACACTTACTGATTGATTTTTTCACGTCTTCTCATCAATATATACAATAATAGTATTTGCACAGCGGAAGAAATCCTTGAAACGGCGTTGTTTGCTCAGTCGGAAATTGACAAATTCATTTTTTGGTTGGCATATTACGTTGCGATGTTTGCTTTCGAGTTCGCTTCTTTCCCATAGATAAGCTACGGAAATTAAACAAGAAAGAGACATTTTCACCGCACTGTTGGCCAATGTGGGTAAACAGTGATACGCCTATTGGTTTCCATGTTTAACTACTGACGGATTTTATTAGACTGCATGTCGAAATTATACTTAAAAAAATAAAATTCCGACTTCCCCTGGCGAAAAAAGGAATTATCAATGGTAAAAAATGAATGTCTATATTAAATCAGCGGTAAACAACGTGAGCGTCGCGGGCCGCATGAGGTTCAATTGCAGATATTTTTCACTCTGTTATTCATGTATTCTTATATGTACGTGTTTGTAATACTCGAACGAACAAAGCAACAAAGAGACATACTGTCAATTTAATTAGTGCATTTATCAAAAATTCTGAGAATGGAGAGATTTGTATTTTTTTTTATTTAGTAAAACACAATGCCATGTGTATAATTTATCATGATTCTATTTCAACATAAAAAAATAACAACTTAGAAAGACATTGTGGATGACTGCTTACTTAAATTGGAGAAATAGATTGGTAATTTTTTTTGTGAAATTCGAGGATATGAAAGGTAATATGAATGACAAGATATCTAATAAGTTAAAAGTTAAATTTTAAGGTGTGTCTGCATTCCGGATGAACTATTTTTCCATAACATCCTAACTACTCTAAGAAATATCACCTGAACTCTCAAATCCATTCCCAGTCAATTCCTCCAAGTAAAAATTAAGAATAAGAGAATAAAGGCCCAAATTAGGCTTGCATAATTACCTCTTGTCTTCTCTTTGACGTACATCTACCCTTTAGTTCACTCAATTTAACCCTTATCTTTCCTAAAAACAAAAAAAGACTAAACCTCACATCCTTGTATACTTGGAGACCTTGCACGAATAAGAAATAGTTTTCTTTTAAATCTCTCATTAAGTGAAAACATCAAACCGTGAATCTAATATTGAAATACTGTCGACCCTCCTATAGCGCTTCCTGCTCTAGAGGGCATATGCGACAATCCCTTCTATAGTGATCCCTCCTAGATTGCCCTTTTCTACATAACGCTTCATTTTAAAAGTCAAGTACATATTTCGCAAACATGTAATATGGGTGTCCATATGATAGCGCGTGAGTCTGGCGGGCGCTACGCCCCCGATGATGTCGAGGTGTAGTCTACAGCCTGACGTCAGCAATGATGTGGCCAGCTTGTTCTGAGAAATATGGTCTTTATAAATGGCTATGTTGACGAGAGAAGAGTCTCCAGGGTCAGTTATGGTGGACGTAATGTGAAGCAATTTACTACCGTGGCTATTCCATTTCACGACCAAATGACAGAGGTTTTCCTGATACCCCATGGCAGTCTAAATGACACCACCTCTGATTGGTTATCAGTAATCATGGATCTGTCTCCCATACAATATACAGACGACTCTACACCCTAAGGTAACAGGTTAAGGAGCAGGAACTGCCCAAATCACAAAAAAGCTCCTGTAAGTGGATGGAGGAGACAAGGTCTTGGTGACAGACGGGGCCGGGACCCTACCACATTGACTATAAATTCTCTTTAAGCAACAAACCCCAACCCCAAAGAATGTGTTCTCGATGGGATTGTTCATTAGAGTCACAAAACTCGCAAGTCGGGTCATCCTTGAGACCCAGACGATGAAGATTGGCGTTAAAGGAGCCATGTCCCGTGACAAACTGGGACACATAATGGTCAGGAACAAACCAACGCAGCTTCACTCGATGGCTAGTACATTGGGAAAGAACCGGAAACCAGTTCTGCCCCAAATTTATTATGGATCTCCAGTCTTCTATATGCCATGGTTCTATAGCGTGGTCCTCTATGTCGGCGTTATAAGAGGATTGACTTTATTTTGCAGTATATAATTGAAACTTCGTACATGAAACTTATAGGTATCGATACAATGCTCGTCGTTAACGGTGTTCACTTTCCACATTTGTATAAGAGAATCAACCATAACATTGCAGCGTCCAAAGGAATAGGCAAACGAATGTCAAATGCAATGGAGAACTAATGCTAGTAGATTCTCGAATGGTAGTTTAGGCTCCCCTTATCTCCTATTTGACTCCAATTTTTTTGTCCATTCCGTGGGGAACCAAACCGTCTCGGTATGCAGTTTTTTGTAAAAAAGTTTCCCACTCTTGGCCATTACTGGCATTGGCCGTGTATCTTTTACCCTGTTGGTATCGGATTTTACCCTCCCGACTGTGTGCAGGCAAGTAGGAGGAGGTATATGTGCATATGTATATTTGGTCTCTAACGAAAAACTCACCACAGAACCAGTATGCCCTGGAAAGGTAAACCCTCTTCTTCTACTTGACTGATAAATGGTCTAGTCTCCATACTTTCGCTCCTCTTCTTTCTGTCTGGGGGGTCTTTGGGGAGGTCTTTCCCATGATTAAAGGAATTGCCCCTAGTTTGTCTTTTAATCACACCAGATACAGGAGCGCTAATGAATAAAATTCTGCACACAGGCGCTGGTCACTGTCGGCAGCGCTACTGGGCCTGTGTGTAAAACTTGTAGCCCTTTAATTGGAGCCAATGTACACTCCCTCTACAGTAATAATAATATAATTGGAAAATATTAATTGAAAATTTAATGAATTAATATTTTTCAATTTTTCCCCTCTTGGCGCACCTAATTTTCCGGCGCCTGTGTGCGCCGCACAATTTGGCCATATGGACGGCGCGTCCCTGCCTCAATCCCAACAGATTTCCAAATTAAATATATATTATCATAACCCTTTAAATGCTGAGCTTAAAAGCTTGCTGGCAATAATTCAATCGTTTTTAAAAAAATATTAGAGTTAAGTATTAAAAATGTTTTATTTTTTATTTGAGTGGCTTAATGAAAATCCTTAATATTAAATTCGATTTTAGTTGGACCTGAGTACAGAATAAATAATAATACACTAATTGAATGTGTAAATAATAGTATTTAAAGAGCCTCTTCAAAACTGTATATACACATACGCATAATATGTGCAAATTATGATGTTCGCTTTGATTTATTATTATATATAAGACGGATTTAAATAATCGTAAATCATTGCGATTTTTTTTAAGTGGCAAAACAAGCGCCAAAACGGCCATGATCTTGACCGGGCTCGCGCTTTTAAAATCGCAAAACCTGTTTAAGGCCATCTTATCAACGACACGTTAGTCATGAATTATTTATTTACGACTTGCATAATATGATTAATAACAGGAATAATAGTTTTAATCGTTGATAGTTTACGACGGTACATAGATAAATTACACTTTCTCTTAAAAAGTAATGTTTAAAAAATATTAGAAAACGCTAATTATTTGCACTTACATAGATTTCTTTTCACACGTATGCAATATTATTAACACTATATTATTCTTACAATAGCCAGGACATAATTATTTAATAAATAAGACAAACAACTTAAAAACAGACATTTTGATTTTTATTTTTTTAAAAAAAAAACAAATTAAATATTATTACATATAAATAAATAGTTATTAAATTAACTTTTAACCAATGGTGAGTTTGAAATCTTTGTCGTATGCACCTGCAAAAATACAAAAAAAATGGTGTTATTATTTTTGGTTACTACACATTTGTCATTAACCTTGGAATAGTCGAGTAATAATGCAACTTGACCTACCTTT
This sequence comes from Philopotamus ludificatus, assembly GCA_022495035.1. Classification (NCBI taxonomy): domain Eukaryota; kingdom Metazoa; phylum Arthropoda; class Insecta; order Trichoptera; family Philopotamidae; genus Philopotamus; species Philopotamus ludificatus. The sequence continues at coordinate 39,327 of JAGXCT010034294.1, forward strand.
ATTGTCCTATAATATTAATCTATCTTATCTGTGATATAGATATTTATTTAAATAACCCATTATATATATTTAAAATTAGGGCGTGGGTCTTTTTGAAACATATGTTTGCTTAGCCCTGATGTAATTCTAAATAAATAATTACTAACGATAATAATAATTAATCTGGTATTAGATTAGGCGAAAAAAATATTTAAGTCTGTGTTTTGCAAATTGGATTTAATTTTATCTTAATATTATATGTTATTAATTGAAAGATTATAAAGTATTTTTTAACTGGCTAATAGTGATATATGTATTTCCGTAACAATTGTTTGCGACCCCTGCATGAGTCAGGCATGTATTGCCGAGTTATATGGCCGAGTCCATGAAACAAATGCTCTAAGTATTTTTGTTTATTTTCGCTGCAATGATTTATAACTATTTACTGGAAAATAGATCAGAAATTTTAGGTCTATTTAGATCTGAATGACCTATAATTTTTAACATCTAAAAAGATCCTTTTTTTAACTAAACGGTTGGTTATTTTTTTAATTTTATTTATTAAATTGTTTTTAATTATTTAATTAACGATGGGTAGGTTTACATTTAATTATTTCAAAGCGCCAACTACCTACGAACATATTTAATAAAGATTTGGGGGCAATGTGTCTCTTACACTTACATTCCCCCCTGGCCAGTGCCATTAAACAATCCTAAAATTCGTATCCAGCACTATCCGAGTACTAGCTTAGCACAGTGACGGTTAACTTACATTATCAGAATAGATTGAACAGAACAATAAATCACTTTAAGACAAATTTCCATTTTTATCCCTTAAAAATAAGATCCAGATCCCTTATATATATCATATAATAAATTTAATATTATTACCTGAATTGGAATAAGCACCAGATCCGGCTGAAGCAAAGCTGCCGCCTCCGATAGAACCTCCAATGGATGTACCCAAGAGTGCGTCCTTGATTTTGGACGATCCATCTAATACTCCACCCACAAGTCCTCCCATAAAACCACCCTTGACGTTGTGCGTGTGAGATCCTGCACCACCGTGGCCATGGCCAAAACCAGCGCTGCCGTGGCCAAGGCCAAAACCAGCACCGCCGTGGGAGCCGTGTCCTTGACCATATCCGGCACCACCATACCCTACACCGCTAAAACTAGCGCTACCCGAACTTGAACTGGAACCGGAAGCCGATGAGCTGTGCGAGCCTTCGTATTTGTAAATTCCGTTTCCATCTCCATACGGTCCTCCTACATCTACAGCAACTGAGTGATCTGTGGAAGGCGCAGAGCCTCCTACGTGTCCAACGTGTCCTGATATGGCGCTACCACTTCCGGCACTCGATCCAGAGCTACTGAAGCTATTGGCTCCTGATCCTGTATTCGACAATCCTATGTCGATCGGTTTAATAACACTCGTGACTTTAACGTTTCCGTCGTAGCTTCCGCCACCAACACCGGCGCTTGATTGAGATGCATGATTATTATGAGAGCTGGCCACTGTCACGCTTCCCGATGGATAGTTGCTAGCTGGTCCAGTCGCAGAGATTATTCCTGGTGCTCCACCGAATGTTAGTCCGTATTGATCCGATTTCTTATCTGCGGAGATAGTACCGTGGACTCCAATCACACCAGCAGGCTTCGGCGTCGTGCCGCCGGAAGATATGAATCCACCGGCCAATACCACAGAACTTCCAGGCTTATTGGTATGATAATTTGTAGCGGGACCAGTAGCTGTAATTATTCCTGGGGCGCCGCCGAACGATCCCATATATATATTTGCACCATGGCCGTGACCATAAGTTCCTGTTGTTACCATTGTATTTGAACCGTAGTCCTTGTTGTCAGTAACTTTGATTCCATATCCAGGCTTTTGATCTCCCAGGATTCCCGCCCCGCCTCCAAATCCTCCCGTGTATACAACCGATGCAGGTTTTGAAGTGATCACACCGTGCACATTATGTCCAGCGTTAATGTTACCCGCAGATCCAGCATATGAACCCGATCCAGAGTATGAGCCAGGTCCTCCATAGGAACCAGAATTAACATTTTGGACCCCCGTGGATACTTGGTATCCCGGCGTAACCTTATTTGTTTCTTTGATTGCATATCCCGGCTTCTGATCTCCCAGGATCCCCGGTCCGCCTCCAAATCCTATAGTTAATTTGGATGGTGTAGTATTTGACTTTGGTGTAGTAACGCCATACGTATTTCCAGAATTGAAAGTACCTGCAGCTCCGGCTTGTGATCCGGCGTACGAATTAGATCCTCCATACGAACCAGATCCCCCACTTTGAATTGTCATAGATCCATGATATCCTGGTGCAGCAGTCACTTTGTTTGTTTCTTTAATTGCATACCCCGGTTTTTGATCTCCCAGGATTCCTGGCCCACCTCCAAATCCTCCCATGTATCCAAACGATACAGTATTTGTCTTTGGAGTGGTCACGCCGTATGTATTATATCCAGTGTTGACATTACCCGCGCCTCCAACGTATGCGCCTGATCCGGATGCTCCATACAAACCAGAATTAGCATTTGGAACCGTCATGGACACTTGGAAAACCGGCGACACTGGTTTCTGATCCCCTAAGATTCCTGGTCCACCTCCAAATCCTCCGGTGAATTGAGACGATCCAGTACTTGGTTTTGGAGTGGTAACACCGTACGTCGTTTGTCCAGAGTTGTAACTACCTGCTGCGCCAGAATATGAGCCGGATCCAGCATACGAGTTAGATCCTCCATACGAACCAGAGCCTCCACTTTGAATTGTCATAGACCCATGATATGCAGGTGCTGGTGTCACCTTGCTTGTTTCTTTGATTGCATATCCCGGTTTTTGATCTCCCAGAATTCCTGGCCCACCTCCAAATCCTCCGGTATATCCAAACGATGCCGTCTTGGGAGTAGTCACGACATATGTATTATGTCCAGCGTTGATATTACCTGTAGCTCCGGCATAGGAGCCTGACCCAGAGTATGCATTCGATCCTCCGACTGTCATAGATCCATGATATGCTGGCGCTGAAGTTACTTTACTTGTTTCTTTGATCGCATATCCCGGTTTTTGATCCCCCAGGATTCCTGGCCCGCCTCCAAATCCTCCGGTATATCCAAACGATCCCGTCTTAGGAGTAGTCACGACATATGTATTATGTCCAGCGTTGATACCTGTAGCTCCGGCATAGGAGCCTGACCCAGAGTATGCGTTGGATCCTCCGTACGAACCAGAGTTAGGATTTTGAACCATCATGATTACTTGGTATCCTGGCGTTGCCTTGTTTGTTTCTTTGATTCCTGGCCCACCTCCAAGGGTACCATATGAATCAGATGACCCTGGCGATTTATTAATTCCGACAGAGCCCGTGATTCCGGATTGTGATCCTCCGAAGGAAGAGCTAGAGCTGCCAGCATTCGATCCAGCTGTACCCATGTTGAAGGAAGCCACGAAATTCGGATGTTTATCCGGATAATAATCCACGTTCGATGGCTCGGTATAGTGTGGTTTTGATTCGACGCCAGCAATCAACTTGATAGGCTGTTGGGGTGTGCTGAAAGATGTCACGCCGGTGTCAATCTTGGAATTGGCACCAGAGCTTGATGAACCAAGACTGGATCCAAAAGTAAGACTACCTCCGATGTTTGACGGCTGGGCTTTGTTCGGAATCATATAGGTGCCATGTTCAAGTTTCTCTTGCGATGAGAAGCTGTGTGGTTTGCTTGGTGCTTGACTTTCAAAATAGTCACTTTTAATTGGATTTCCGTAACTATCTGTTTTGGTTCCAGCGGACGAACCGTATACGCCTGCATTGTGTTGGTTGGCACCGTTAACACCTGAAGATATCCCTGCAGAGAAGACACCTCCAGATACTCCGGAAGATGGCGATTGCCCATGATTGGAAGCTCCGTGAGTTCCGGCGTATGATCCGGAAGAACCATAAGAACCACTGGTAGCACCCGAGGCAGCACCCGAGGCAGCACCAGAGAATGCACCTGAATGTCCGGCATTATTTCCCAATGATAATGCCCCACCGAAAGAAGTTTGAGTCTGAGGAACGCCGGGTATTCCAATTGTGCCTGAAATGCCGAACTGTCCTGGATTTCCGCTACCGCCGGAAGCTGCTACGCCAACGGGCTGAACAAGTTGTCCATTCTGTAAATGTTGATCATTTCCGGAACCAGAGAAGCTGTAACTTCCACTGTTGGATGACGCAAAACTTGATGACTGAGCATAGCTTCCGGAACCGCTGTACGATCTGCTTCTTCCGGCATCGCCAGCCACAGCCAACGATCCTCCTGGAAAAATATTTTACATTAAAACTAATTTCATCAATTGGTTTTATTAATTAAACAACAAGAGTAAGATAATAATATAATCAACTATATATTCTCCACATTAATATTATTCCAACGCTGCAATAAGTTTGTTATGCCATTTCTAAAAAAATCAGCTGACTTATTGAACAAAAATGCTTGAAGGTCCGTTTAAAGTGCATCATGGGTAAACTTTTCCAACAATGAATTTTTGCGCCCACAGCTGACATCCTTAAAGCTAAAGGTCACCCTGTCGAAATTTACAGAGCCATCGTTGGCATATGCGAATATACAAAACACCTTCACTATACACTTCTTTTATTAACTTTTGTTAACAGAATTTGCTGCACGTTGCTGATTCGTATCGCATGTCGTGTTTGTTCTACACTTACATGATCGCCATTTTCATGAAGGGATATTATTTATTTAAATGGCCTTCTGACCCTAAAGATGGTCTTTGCCACCTGGAGGAAACTACGCAATCTCAGCAGAGACGCATCCGTGACGGTCGTCCTCCAGGTTATCTTGGCTCTTCCAATATGGGTCAGGTCGCAAGCCATAAGCCAGGGAGCCGAGCTGTCAACGCCCAGATTGTAACAATACTCGGACGAGGCTAGGGCCAATTCGTATATAATTCACCATCTGATCGGATCTCTTGTAACACATACGCCACTAAATTGGCTTGGATAACGGCTTGGGTCCTCATAGCTCCATAGCATCTACGAAACCATGATTGTGCCCAACCGCCATCGCCGCCACGTCCAATACCGACACTCGACAACACTCGACTCCAATAATATTAAAGCAACAAATTAGTACCTGCGTTCTTGCAAGCCAGAATTTATCAGAAGCTGTTCTTGTGCAGTAGTATTTATACTTCCGTGAAATTCCCATGACTAAATGTGTTAGAATATGTCCTGTCTGTAATGGCGGATTTAGCACTTGGACGCAATTGAGAAAAAATATAATCCAATTAGAATCATTCCTACAATTCCTACATTCCTACATTCCTACAATTCCTCCAATCATCCTACAATTAGAATCCAGAAAATGTTGGTATTTAATTTAAATTCAACCGAAAACTGAAAATCTCGCACAAGAAAATCAGTAAAAGGGCGTAACATTTTTTTATTTTTTATTCGCGAGCGAAAATTTTGAAATTCAATAAAAAAAAAAGAAAAAAATTTTGGCGATCACCGGTTTGTGTATCCCTGATTTAAATTCTAACAAACTACCTGAATGTAATAAAAACCATATGTGGATATGGTTTTTGGAGGAAAAAATATCAATGGGAAAGTACACCATGGTCTGCGAAACAGTCAGTATATATGGTTCGAAATATTACCGATAGGGTAAACACGTCATATTTGGCGTTATTCATTTGTCAGTTTAATTTAGGGAATACTGTTAAATTATTAATTATTTTTATTATAAAAAAAATATTTATTCTTATGCGCCTAAGGGTAAATTGGCCACTGCCTGTCTGAAAAACAACATTATTTATGGTGTGACCCAATATTACTTTTATAATCATTTGCCAACCACGAGACACTCTCTCGTTGAGGGTATGGGACTTATCAGACTCTCGAATGGTAGTCGAGGGCAAAGGAACCTGAGTCTCACTCGTAACGCAGGGACCCTAGCCGTCTTGAAGAATAAGAAGGTTTTCCCTCTCTTGGTCATCGTTGGAATTGGACGTGTATCTTCTACCACCATTGGATTTTACCTTCCCAAATGTGTTCAAGCCAGGTTTTAGCTCTTATCTTCATAAGTGATTATTAACCGTATCGCGCAATGGCAATCTTTTCATCACGTGAAAGACTTCCTCACAGAGAAAGAAGGAAGAGGAGCGAAAGTATCGGTACTATACCATTTATCAGTCATCATTTTAGGGATTTCCTTACCAGGTCATACTGGTTCTGTGGTGAGAAATCTATCAGAGACCTTATTATTATTAAGTTTTATTGAGCTTTCAGTCGTCTCCATTTATTCTGTGTAAACAGGATTTAATAATAAATACGAATAAATATATATGTATGAGAATGTTCATTGTCATATTTTTTTTATTATTTATAATGATAACAATTATCTCATTTTTTGCTAAGAACTAAGTTAATTGAATCACAATTAAATTGTTGCAAGTCCTACCGCAACATTTTACTGTATCCATAATGCATTTATTCATAGTGTTGAAGATTGCATGATTGTTAATCTTTTTTTTTCTTCTGATACCATTTTGATTTGTCACGACACTCGTTAGAAATATCATAACAATGACTCTGAATAAAATGGTTATATCCTTTGCATTTAAATTAACATGGCGTTATTATGATCCGGTTCGGATGATAAAAGATGCTGGGGATTTACAAGCACAAAAAAAATAATTTATGCATACGATCGTGTCGTTTCGTTTTGTTATTTGCCTTGGTATATCTGATTACAAAGTAAAGCACACGTAGTGATTTTATTTCTAAGAATATTCATAATCCGGTTCATAAACAACAGTTTTGATTTTAACGTGTTTTTTTTTCCAGAGAATAAATAAGATTTTCATACAATATTAGATGTGTACGAAGATAATCATATTCAGGATACCGAATACGACTGGTTTTTCCCGATGACAAATATTGTCTGTAATGCACAGTGCAAATAAACCACTCGGAGGCCTTGCTATTTCAAGAATATTCAGTTGTATTAATGAATTTCTAAAATTTTAATCTTAATATTTTGTTAATAATACAATGCATGTGACCGTGTGTGTCAAAATGGGCAGATGTAGGTGCTCAAATTGCGTAGGTCTCATGGACCTTAAATGCAAAAAATTATCTCATCATATGACACCGTAGCATTTAAATAACATTTATAATATTAATTTATGTTTAATGTTAATAATCAATTATATTCTATTTATATTATTATGACATCACCATTAGCAATGGTGGGTATATTAATTAATTATTAGGATTTTCGATATGCTAAAAATGAGACCAGTGACGGATTTCCTCTTAGGCGGATAAGACGCGCGCCTGGGGCCTGAAGTTCAGCCCTCAAAAATTTTTATTTAAATATATTTATAATACAGTTGAACCTTTCATAACGAGCATAATTCGTTCCAGAATCTTGCTCATTGTGTGAAACACTCATTAAGCGAAACTAATTTTCTCATATAAATCAATATAAAACACGATAATCCCTTCAATGCGAATTTTTTTTTTCAACGTTTAATCAAATAAAATTACATGCTATTAATTGTTAAAGATCGTAACAACCAGGATAAAAACATTTTTAAAAAACGAAACTAGCTTATGATTTAATAATTTATGACTTCTTTATGATGATGCTTCTCAATGTGCGATGAAACAGTTTCCCATGCTTTCAGCATTTCTCTTATTGCGTCCGAAGATTGTTTCTCTGCTACTTCCTCTTCCTCCAAACTCTCCTTCATAACTTCTTGCTGTGAAATACGATCCAACACACACAAGTGCGTCATACGTTTATGACTTCCCCTTTCTGCGTCACTCGTTATGCGAAATGTCGCTCATAAGGGAGTAATTTTTTCATTTTTTTTGCTCGTTATGCGAGTTACTCGTTATGCGAGGTGCTCGTTAAGAGAGGTTTCACTGTAATGGCTAATATAGGTATATAAATGCCTATAATGCCCATTATAGGGTGTAGGAATAGAGATATTATTTAGAGGTGGAGGGGCCTCAAAATTGAATAGCGCCTGGAACCCCTTAAGTGCTAAATCCGCCACTGAACAGCACTATATCAAATGAAGACCACCGCTAATTCACCATACACGTACGTTTTTTGGATAGTAATGTAAAACCTAACCTGTTTTAAGGTTAGGTTTTACATTACTGTGTAAGGATAAATTATTGGGAAATATCAAGAATTCAGAGTTGAAATAAAATGATTCATTTCCCAAGAAATCCTAAAATAAATATACAGCTAAAACTAGAAAGAAATCCCAAACAAAACTATCCAAATCCCTTTAATCTATCAATGCTAAGAGAAAAGAATATTTTCAAAATAATAAACTAAATAATCATCACCTTAATTATCAAAAAATATTTCATTGCACTATATGTTTTTAAGTATAAATCGGAGTTTCCCATCGGAATCTAGCTGGATCTCCAAGGGGTCGATAGATTTTTTAAAGGGTCCATAGTATTCCAGAGGTATATTGGGGAATGTAATGATATGCGTTTTAATATGTATAAATAAAATATAGATTTAAATACAGTGAATTTCTAATTTGAAGCAGCTTCTTGTTGTTAAAACAAAAAATATCAATATTGATGACATTCAATGACCACTTAAAACAGTTAACAGAAGATACAAATACCCCATATAAAGTAGATTATCGAAAAAAATGTAAGGGGTATAAAGAAAATTATTTGGTTATAAAGGGGTTTATGTAAGAAGAAGGTTCGGAAACCCTTTAACCCCTTTGGAAAATATGTAAATACCCATTGAGAAATTAAATAAATAGTACTAGAGATTTTAATAAATAATGATATAGCACAATCACGGTAATGCAGTGTTGCCAACTTCATCGAAACAAAACGACGACGTTAAAAACAATTAATATTAATACAAAGCATAGTATTGCTTAAGTAAACATTAAATAGAACAAGATTAATATAATCGACATAAATAAACTGTCATTTGTTTATGTTAAAAAATTAATTATCAACACGACAATAAAACAATGCATTTTATTTTCATAAAAAAAATATATACACATACATTTGTTTACAACGCGATTCTATTCAGATTTGCATCGATTATAAATGCATTATGCGGTTTATAATAAAAAAACGACAATTACATATATTATTATCAATGATATCTGCGACAGTTGAGGTGTCATTGCCGTGTTAATCGATATAATGAATTATTCAAAAATGCATTTTGAGGTTATGTTACTGATTTTTTAATGGCCGATAATACGCGGATTATGTCGTGTTATTAATTATATTCCGATAACATTAAAGCGTTAAAAACAAATATTAGCCGATTCAACAAACAATAACGGTGATACATAAAACACCAAAATTATGTCATGCCCGTCGACTAATTTCCTTGTTAAAAATAAATTGCTTTCCAATAACATTAAATCGCTAAAGACATAAATATTAGCTAATTCAAATATTTATGTTATCGCAATATTTAATGGTCGATATTTCACGGCTTATTATATCCGTTAATAAATAATAAAATATATAATGGCATCATATACAATCGTCGTTAAATTATAAAATATAAAAATGCAGTGTTTTTTTAACTCACCAATCCCACCGGCTTTTAATCCTCCCGTAAGTCCATTGATCAGCTGATGAAGATGACAATTACCCGTGGCAAGGAGTGCTAGCAGAAATATAATGCGAGCTCCTTCCATGTCGAGGACTTTCGATGCTGTGATCTTTAGATTTGCCTTGTCCTCTAGTTTTATAGTTGAGTCCATGTTCAAGGTTTATGACAGAGACGAAGCATATTCCAGATCTGACCGGGTAACGGAAGTTCATCTGGTATTACCATTGAATGAGCAACGCAATTCATTGTGACCCAATAGGCGTGCTTGAGAAGAAAAGCTCTTAAAAAAAATATATCAAGTAAATTTCACATACAAAACACAATACATCAAATAAATTAAGCATTTTATTTGTTTTTAATTAATTTCCATATCGCATAATTTAAGTATTAATTAATATCCATGTCACATCATCCGATATATTAAAAATATATAGAGTATATTTGTAAATAATAATAATAATAATTTACATTATATCTCATTATGTCTATAGTTTGGCTTGCCAAATATTTGCGATGATTATTTATTGGTTTTCATGAGGTATCATGGGTCAATTCTTAGTAAAATGTGTGTTTGTTTGTAATGTAAACATAAAAAATCATTAAACAGTAAAACTATCATGATATCATATTTTTTTTCTCATGTCTATTTTTATTAATATTATAAAAAAAAATATGTTATCTCCTGCAAGTAATAAATCACCCATCAAATCATTCTAGTGAAACCTTTTTGAGAGTTAAAAGTAAAAAAAAGTAATCGTCCAATATATCAATTAATGTCAAGATACGTCAAGGACATATAAACCAACACGACAAATATATCATTGTTATAATTGATCTTATATAGCCTCGAAATTAAAATACAATAAAAAAATCACATATTGTTGTGATATTGTGATATGAAAATAAGTATTAATAATTTCTAAAGAAAAAGAATAAGGTGGGTGGAAGGGGGGTGGGAATATGTATAGTAGTTCGCATCCTTATTGAGTTTGGCGACCAATGCTCTATGTCAAAGCTCTTTGCAAGCAATACCAAAAAATATCGTCATGAAATAAAACTTTTTGGTCGAAACTTTTCTTCAGTTTTCGGTTAAATATAAAAATAAATCCCGGTTTTAAGTTCAGATTTAAGGTTATAAATATGCGATTAAATTTAGGTAAAGTTATTAGTTCCTTAAACAAAATTTTCAGCGTTCAAATATTTAAATTTCATTATTATTTATTAATCCCGTTATATATATAGTTTTAAAAAATCACCAAAACAGTGCAAGACTGAATTTTGGGGTTAGATTAGGAATTCCCAACCATTTTCCTACATAGTAACTAAATAATTTTCTTCAATGACGCAATTTTTAAACTGTCATCGACCCCTTAGGGGTCCACTTGGACCCCGTGGAGAACCCATGGGTTAGAGAAGGGACGAGCAACCCAAGCCCCGCGGGCCTACATTTTGACTTTTAAAAATTTCTACAACGTATACTTGTGACACGTGTCGCGAGAATTTGGCGATCGGTATACCGGCGGCGTGTACTCAGTCTGCGGTGGGACATTTTCGGATGTGCTCGTCCTTCACACGTCATATTAATTAGTAGAAAAATCCAAAAAACCGATCAAATTTTGTAAATTTTCTCAACTGTTGACTGCGAAAGTTGAACCTAAAAGTTCAACTTTCTTCTATTGTTGTATTGCTGTCCTTGACATTTTTCCCCCTTGGTAGAAAAAAAATTAAACCGAAAAATAAAATTTACAACCATAGCTTTAAGGTAATAACAAAACGTGTTAGCGGGTTCGTGTCTCGACACAAACTAACTTCGTATGAGCTCATCAAAAAAATTTTGATTATTTTTCGGTCCCTCTAATATTATCGACAGTTGTGTGAAATATGTATATCTTTTTCTATATATTTGTGCTTTTGGCGACGAGTGATAATATTTTATAGCATTATTTACACGAAAAAGTACATATAGTCTAAAAACGTGTTGATGAAATAGTGTTTTTTTTTTGAAAAAGTGAAAAAAACAATTTTACACACACAAAAGAAAAAAATTGGACGCCAATAGGGGAAACAAAGGGTCCATGGGGCAAAATAGTTTGGAAACCTATGATTTGTTATGAATAATACAGCACTTTTTATCCTAAAAAATGAATATGTGAAAGTGAAAACTGATATCGAGGGAGAATAAATTATTAATAATTGATATGGTAAAATATGTTTTTGACCTAGCCGTACTGATGGGTCCTATTTCAAGCCCCAAGTTTTCGAATTTTCTCGAATCACTCTTTTAATATAAATCCTACATGTCACAAGCTTTTTGTATTTGTCTAAATAAGTCTAAAGAATACACATTTCCCTCGCATCCGGTACGATGTGCTAAGTGCGAGTGAAACGTGCCACGAGAACTCAGTCTGCGGCGAGACATTTACGCGCAATATTGATTAGTTAAAAAATCCAAAAAAAATGTATTCTAAATGAGATACTTGGGGTTAATTTTCCATTTTAACCACTTCTGTGGTCAACCTCTTGGAAAAAAGTGGGTAATTGTTCTCGAAAGATCAAATTACGACACGTGTCACTCAACGCGCGCGATGCGTTCTTTAGACTGGTGGGGCAATGACCCGAGCTGGATTCGGGCAAATCACTATAAAAAGTTTCGTGTTACATGTGTCCGAATCCAGTTCGGGAAAATCACTGTGCCAGCAAAATATCTACCCGAATTGTATTCGGGCAAATCACACAAGGGGTTAATATACCCCATTCGGACAACGTGGTTGGTTTCGAGCCGCCGTGACGGATCGGTTAAGTAAAAAAACGTAATTTTCGTTTATTAATATATAATTATTATAAACACTATCCAAAATCAGTATATATTATTATTATTATATATATTTATTTCACAAATTATTCTATATGTATATACTACAACATATTTCCACAGAATAATTAATTAAATACAATTAAATACAAATTTCCTGCCATTTTTATAATTCTTCGAGCGCGTTCGATTAAAATTGCTTCGTAATAATAGCGCAAATAATTTATTAGCACGACATTATAAATGTTTGCTGATGTAAATTAACAGTGCCACATTCAGGATCTACAATTCTCAGAGATTCATCTGCTTCTGGGACATGAAAACCGCATGAATAAATTTTAGCATACATGGTATATGTCGTTGTTTGCTGAACTGCCTGAAAATGATTAATATTTTATATTAATACAAATAAATAGACCAAATATATATAATAACGAAAAGATCATAATCAGATTGTTGTAAATGGTATACGTTGTTAAGTGATTCAAGTCAGTGATTCATACATGGCGAATGCCGTGGGAGGAGTGCAAGACATTCTAAATATAGGAAATTGTATGATACTTCAATTCTTTGAAATCCTTCGGCTACTTTTAAATTTATGCAACGTTTAAAAAATGTCCTTTTACTTTTCGTCGATATATTCTATCATCTTTATTGTAATCAGCTACGGTTATTGTTATTGAAGACAGTGGTCCGCCTTGGATCCATAAGTCGAACAAGGATACATCGTCGTAATTTATTATCTTTCATCATGCAAATTTGACAAAATGAATACATCATCAAATCACATAAATGGTTCAATGAACCAACAAAATAGTACAGACACAATATAGTTGATTAACTTATTTTGGACGCCACGCCGTGCAGGCACGAGAAATCGGTTTAACCACCAGCGCCACGCCGTGCAGGCACGGGAACGCTACTACGAATTTATTTATGAATAAATAATGGTGGCGTACGGTAAAAATCCATATAATCCATATAAATCGTTAATCCAAGTACAGTCAACCCTCCTATAGCGCTTCATGCTATAGAGCGGTGTGTCCGGCAGATCCTCCTATAATGCTTCCTTCCAGATCGCCGTTTTCTACAAAACAAATAAAGGTCTACACTCTTTGGTTGACAAGAAAATATAACTAGGTCATTTATAATATATGAATGAAATAATACAATTAAAATAACCTAAATTTTGTATGGGTGCCTAATCTTTTATAACGCAGTTCCTATCTCGACGCTATAGGAGGGTTAGGTTAGTTTTGGTTAGGTTAGGAGGGTGGCCCGAATTTGGGTCCCGGCAACGAAAATTGAGAGATCCAGGAAAAAGCTAGCAAGAGTGCAGAGACACAGTGCTCTGAGAACCGTCGCAGCTTATTGGACCGTTTCCAAGAACGCGGTATTGGTGCTGGCTGGAATACCGCCAATAGACCTTCTGGCCGAGGAGCGGAAAGAGCTATACAAGCACCAAAAGCAGGAGCAGAACTAAAGAACAACCGAGCATCGGAAAAGAGCACGCCTTCGTCTGATAAGGAAATGGCAGGAGCACTGGGACGAGACTCCAAACGGGAAATGGACCTGAAAACTCAGTCCAGCGATCGAACCGTGGCTCAAAAATCGCCAACATGTAAGGTTCCATCTCTGCCAACTTCTAACTGGACACGGATGCTTCGGAGAGTACCATCACCGAATCGGGAAAGAGGCTACCTCGGAATGCCACGAATGCGGAGAAGCGCTGGACACCGCTGAGCACACTCTACTATATTGTCCACGCTTTATGGAGGCCAGAAAAAGCCTAGGAGGAGAGACGGTAACCATCTAAGCCGTGCAGAAACTCCTCCTCTGCAAAGACAAGGAACATAAGACGCTATCCACTTTTTCCGGGATAGTAATGCTCACCAAGGAGGAAGCCGAAAGGTCAAGACGACCGCCAAACAACGGCCGACAGCAAGGATAACGATACCAAGAAGGACGTAATGTAAAGTTTTTACCCTGAATATCTAACGACAATAGCGTGGTGGTGGTAGGAGCTGGAGGAGGGGCTTTAGCTGGTAAAAATCCAGCACTATCTCCTGAACGGAGGTGTCTTTTGAAGATCTCCCCTTCTTCAACAAAAAAAGGTTAGTAGGGTTAGCTGTACAGCAAAAAGGTTCCACAATACCGGTGTATTAATTAACTAATTTATTAAAAACCAGAGCTCATACCGTAACTGAACAAAAAACCGTTGCTTTTGTCAGAACGAAAACTAGAGCTGAACTGAAGAAAATATCGGTTTGGTTAATTAATTGTTATTTATATTACTGTGTCAATTCATGTATCACCCTTATTAACCTAGCAATGCCGATGGGGTATATCAGGGACCCCAAGTCTTTGATTTTTCTCGTATAACTCTTTTGTATTTGTCTAAAAAATAAATATTATAAATAATCACTGTCCTTTATTGTCTGCAATTGTGAAAAAAAAACAACAATATTCGCTGCCGTTGCCATGCGCGTAATGTTTTTTCTCAATCGCATCCACCAAATTATGAAGCATATCATGAATAGCTATTTTTATTCTTGTGAACAAACCATTTTTTTAAGAGTCAAGATATTGAAGCAGAATTCACCAATATCTTGACTTGGAAAGCTTGGGGTCCCTGAGAGACCCCCTTCGAAAGACGCGGATTTGGATTTTACCCAAGTTTATACCCCAGCACATGGGTACAGGGCTGCCTGGGGTATGTAACCCTCGAGAAAAGAAGGTCGATTTACTTGTCAGAGCACTTCTTCAAGGGTTTGGTGCAGCATATAACCCCTTTATACTGTGCGAGTTGCCCTTATAGACGCCACCTCACTACTATCGAGCTCGTTCGCGTATGCTTTTTCTTCCGTCGAATGTGAGGACAGGTGCTCTCGGAAACTTTCCGGTAATCAGAGCTATTATTCTGCTCAACCACTTGCCTAATAACTTTGATATTTTCGATGTAGAGTATCGCCATTTTGTGGATCTGCTATATGAGATTTTATTAATGACGATACTTGTTCTCATATACATTCGTAATATATTTATATTTTTTATTTTATGCTATGCTTTTTAATAATACATAAATAAACATATATTTTGTTGATGATTATAAATTCGATAATAAATGTCACATTGACAATTACTATTTTTTTTTATCATTAACATATGTGTATTGTTTTCCTCAACATTTTGTTGGACGTATGAATTTAAATCGTGACTAGCAAACCCTCAGTTCGTGACCTTAGGTCGTTGCGGTTTAAATCACCTATCATCCATCATGACCGGTTTGCCAATATTTTAATCCAATGGCTAGTTAACAGGTAATACGTACCACAAATCATATATATATAATAAACTGGAATCACTGTACAAATTAAAATTATTAAAGGTAAACAAGATTTATTATTAAGAATCTAAATTTGCTATTTGACGCCAATGACTGAGTGATTACAGGAAAACCCTTCAGAGAAAAATTACTCAATATATAGTCAAGTACCTTGTACTATATCCGCATAATAACATTTTGACTTGCAACATAATTAATTTCACATAAATTTATGTAAAAAAAACAGAACAAAATTAAACTTTTTCAGTTTTACTGTTCCATCTCTTTCTTATTTTTTTATTAGCTTCTCGATGATCGTCATTAGCGAACTCGAAATTACAAATATTTATTATTTTTAGAAAAATTCAGGGCCCCCCACAGGACTGTATACGAAGGGCCCCGAAGCCTTGCATCGTTTTGCCTTAAAGTAGCTACGCGCCAGAATCCATGGATCATGGTCTGGGGAGCACTCAGTGAATAATGGTTCGAAATATGACCATTAGGGTATCCACCTGAAAAACTGCTATTAATTATTTTTGTTGAATGAAAAAACGTTTGAGTACTGAACTTTGAGGGTCCTGAATTAATGAGGCCCCAGGCGAGCGCCTGGGGCCTCATTAAAAGTTTTAGAAAAAGCCTTTTCCACTTGTATAGAGACCGGTTATCAAAATAAGGCCAAACCAGCAATGGCCTTCATAGACCTAGAAAATTCACAAAGCTAGCCAAAGCAATACCATGCCTCATTATTTGTAAACTACTAACCAATATGCTTACTAACAGTAGGGAAATGAACCTTAGTAATAGGCTACCACAGGACTTGATGCTAACTTCCATATTGTTCAAGTTGTAAATATAAGCAATACCCCTTCACGCGATGTCGCAAGTTTCAATATGCAGACGATACGGCAATAGCATGCCAATCCAGCAGCTGGAACCAATAGGAGGACACAATAAGGAACGATCTTGTTACCTCAAATAGATACTACAAAAAGTGTAACTTTATGTTGAACCCCAACAAAACAGAGGTAGCACGATGCCCCCTAAATATAACATTCGAAAACAACCCGATAACAAACAACCTCACCCGGTATAAAAAACCACTCCTTAGTATCTCTGTCTTCAGTAATTGGTGTAGAAATGGGACTATTCCGAGATAAATCGACCCGGCTCCTTAGCCACCCATAGGTAAAGCCGGGATAGTTACCTTGAGCCGTTTTCTACCATATTATTATTCCCTATAAACTACCCCCATCCTTTAGGTCTCAGGTCGTAATGGCAACGAGGAAACTCATTCGTATGGAAGCAATGCCACACCCCGTGGCTGTTTTAGACTATCTAAAAGTCTGCTGCCGAATGGCGTGTCTTTTGTGTGGGTATGTCATAGCCCATTCTATGTTGTTGGTGTGTACCGAAAAGACGGAGGCAATTCCAACAACGACGAGCACGCGAAGAATGGAAAAGAAAAAGCAATACGAAATTAACGCCGAGAACAAGATGTCATTAAGGTACACAAAAGGAAAAAAAATATGAATAGTAAAATGTCACAAAGGAAATCCAAATACAGCTTATCTCATATTAGTACACTTGACACACTCTACATTCTCCAACATATTATCAATCGTACTCTTCAATTTAAAATAAATATTGTATTTTCAAGAATTATATTGTGGGTGTTACGCTCCGTCGTATAGAAAAATCTGACTCCATAAGATTTGTATTTATTTGCAGTAAAATTACAGACACAAAGGCAGAAAGAATATTGTAGATAAAAGTGATCGCGTCGGTTTCACTGCGTCGAAGTAGCGACGACGATCTGCTTCTATTTTACCGACTCCCCTAGTCGGTTTGTTGCGAAGATTCTTGGGCGGCAAGGGCCGCTGATGTCCGATGTTCTGTCCGCTCACGGTCAAGGTCGAGGCTTCAGCGGCGTAAGGACGTTGCACAAAACTGCAGCACTAGCGCGAGTGTCTGCGAATTGCGGCCATGGTGCGAGCGAAGTCAGCGCTTTGAGGCATCGGAGAGAGTGTGCTTCTTCCCGACGAGCGTCATCAGCTCGGTCGGTATCTTCGGTGTGCACTGGGGTTTCGAAGGTAAACCCGGACTCTGAAGTTTGGGATTCGGGGCGCCCTATTTATATCCAGGACGGCTCCCACCTCTGACCAATCGTTTTCGTGGGAACGGATTAGAAAGGGTCTCAGGTAGTTAGTTTTTGCAATGATGAAAAAAATCCAATTTAAATTTACTCTTCTGCAGCTGCGTGTAACACTGGTCAATGTGACCAATTAGCATCTTCGCTAATGGCAATATTTAACAAATACATAATTATTTTTTGTACATGTAGATTAATTTTAATTATATATATATGTATTTATATATAATTTAAATTAAACCAATTTAGGGTTGACAACATGCGTCCACATAATCGTGTTGTATTCTAATTATTTTTCTCCTTTTTTATTATTTTATATATATATATTAGTTTTTAATAGTATTATTGATTATTGTACAATGTGGAAATATGTGTCTGAACAAATCAATAAATATGGTAATTTCACACGATTTTCGTTTGTTGTCCTGTCCGTCGCTCTCCTTTAAGGTTCTTTCGAGATTATCTACGCGATGATTTCATATGTTCATCATTTTTCCTTAAACTAATAATGTTTTCCTTGTATTGTATATTTTTCCTTAACATTACTGAAACTTTTCTATCTATTATTTTGGTTTTTTTTTAAATGCTCCAGCTGTGTACTGACTGGAATATGAAAAAAATATACATGCCATCCGAAGGGGGCCTATTTATAATGGAAAATAAACCCCAAGCATATCAAGTCAAGATAAATTCTTCATTAACCTTTTCCACTCTGAAGGCCAGCAGTTATAGCCCAAAGACGGAATAAGTTTGCGCGTCGATTTCAATAGGGCGCAGGTAAATTTTAGGAATTATTATTGATTCTAAATATAGAAAAGGGTTGCAACATGTGGAATAACCCACTATTTTTTTATTTATATTTATAGTTACGCCTAATAAATTCTCAGAAATAACTGCTGGCCTTCAGAGTGGAAAAGGTTAAGGGTTAAATATGTAAGTGTTGAGTTTGATTTCACCTATGCCCTGTTGTCTATGGTAGACGCCACTGCGACCGTTGGCAACACTTTCCTCTCGCCGGCGCTATGGCGGACAGTGACGACGAATATGATCGTAAACGGCGGGACAAGTTCCGTGGCGAGCGTACAGGCGGTGGTGGTCTAGGCTCTGGCCGCGAAGAGCGTGGTCTTGAGCGTCGGCCCCGCGATGACTGGCCTGACAGGTACATAACCTCCTCTCTCCAGCGATGACATTTAGGTTTCTCTATATTCATCATTCTCCCGGGTCCGTTATACTTGACTGTAGTTGTTTAAACTCGATCTTTCTCTTACTTCATTCATCGTGTACTCCTCGCCGTAAATTTTGACTTCGAGAAGCCGTTCTCCTATCCGCAACCTGAGGACCCGTGCGGTTATATGTATCTTTACGTATGGTCTAAACGATGCCAGTGTTGATATTAAATATTTAATATTAATAATATTAAAGTGGTGAGTGTAATTTGTTTAGTTCAATCGATCCATTATTAGTATGTTTAATGGGAGCAATTAAACTTGCATAATAGCGTCTCGTTAGCAATTTATTCAATATTGTTACGTTTTAGTTTCTTATTATTTATGTATATATTGGAATTCTGAGAAAATAGCGAAGGTTAACGAGACACCCTTGCCTCTAATCTGGTCCTGAAGTGTTAGGCTACCTCTGAGTTTATATAGCACTTTAATACATGCAGTTGGACTCTTTTTAGGCTCAATGTTATACAAACAGAGTTCTCGCTCTGACCCTCATCGCAGCAGAAATTTGTAAATTCGAGGCTTTTATTATGTTTTCATATATGACTAATGTGTTATATCACTGATTTAATTTCCAGAGAGTGGTCGTCGCGATCTCGCCGGGGAGAATACAGAGATTATAGATCTGGTCCGGGATTAGGAGGTGGATCTAGATATTCCCCTGGCCGCGAGCCGTCTTCCAAGCGAATACGTTCAGATTGGGGTGGAGGTTTAGAGGAACGTCGTTTTGGAGCTTCGCACGATGGCTACGGCAGCTATGGATGGGCGCATGATCATTACGGGCATCATCCTGCTCATCAATCTTATCCTCCGCATCCATCGCAAGGTGCCGGAAGGTATATATCGTCAATGAATCGATTGAAAATATATTTTTAATGCATGAGATTATGACGTAAATATTTTTTTTTAGGGAGGGCGGCCTTGGTAGCGCATCTGCCACTGACAATCAACCGTCGATGATGTCTTTCAAAGCATTTTTGGCTTCGCAAGACGATTCGATAACAGACGAGGATGCCATCAGAAAGTATAATGAGTACAAACTAGATTTTCGTCGACAGCAACTCAACGAGTTCTTTATCGCGCATAAAGACGAAGAATGGTAAAATAAAATATATTTCCACGTATCAAATATGACAATTGAAGATTAATTCTATATATAAATATGAACAACGTAGTTTTTCGATACGGATGAGCAATAAATTAATCATATAATTGGGTAAATCTATGCATTTTTGTCGCATTCTATGAGAAATAACTATGAAAAAAATTATGACATGGTCTAAGAATACGGAATAATAATTTTATTAGAAATTTAACATGCGGTTCATGTTTGAATCCCACCGTTTATAATTTAATTAATTATTTTTTTGGATAATGTATCTATCAGTCTCTTGCCATATCGGCGAAAGCTTTTTTTTACGATTGTTAGAATTAATCCAGACAAAAATGCATGTTTTCTTATCGATATGTTGATTTATAGACGTGACTAACATAAATCTTATAATACATGCTTTATATAGTATCTTCTTTCTATTGTATGATGAGTCAAGTGATCCGGACAAATTTTCTTATTGTGGGTTTAAAATATTTATATTAACATTTCATATTAGGATGGCCCATATGACGTGTCAATTGTTTTTAGAAATCCCTGTTTTTGTATGACTTTTCTAACGTTCCGAACAATTTTTGTAAAAATCTTTCGGTTTAAGCTGGGAGTGAATCTCTTTTAAACGCCCCTCGCCTTTCCTATTTTACGAAATACCAAACGTAATAAAACCTCGGATGATAAAAGTAAATGGTATGACTTATGTGTTCCTTCCAAAATAAGCGTGAAAAATCCTTACACACAAAAAAGCTATTTGTGTCATTATCATTGATACTCACATATTTATCGTAGCCTTGTTGGGTTTTGCGAACCTTTTCCAAGGCAGCAAGCATTCGGAACTGGATCTTCACCGAGTACCTTCGTATTCTGACGATTCTCTTATCGTGCCAGGATAACAAGTGTATCCCTTTTTCACTCGACAGTATATCTTTGAACAAACGTTATTTGTTTACCGCCATCGTGCCAGTGAAGTAACATTTCTCTTTAGAAATTCCTCAGCAAAATTTGGATTTTATTAAATTGTCGAAGAATATGTAACCTTTTATTTCCAGAGCCACATGTTGCAGATTATCGACGTAAAACTTAAATAATTCCCATATTTATTGTGACCCGTAAAACTTGGCTTTGGTTACTTCCTTCTAATCACACCAAATAGCCAATTTAACTGTTGTAAAATGGTTTTATCTCTTCTAAAATATTTACTTGATACCGCAGTTAATAAAAAAAGTATCAAAACAGCTGTAAAATATTTTTTTATGTCCAATACTGGTGGACATTGGGACCGCAAAAGGTTAATTAAAGTCGCAGGTTCAACCAATTTTTAAGGCTCATCGTAAATTATACCTTGAAAATCCAATCTGACACAGTAATATTTTTTTATTGGTATAAATTCGTTAAGCAATGACTTAAAAACATCCTCCAAGATTCGCCCAATCCTTTGTTGCTTAAAATGAGTAAAGAGTATCCACTTTTCATCTCCAGTTATCAAATTGTCAGACACCCTTTTTTCGCACTCTTCAGTAGTCGCGATGGAGACTTGTCACCAAAGCTTTCGATGAATTCGTTTTCAGTGGCATCTCTGGCAATTATTTTTGATCTTCAAACACAATATGGCGACCGCTCTTCTATTTGTCATAATCTCCCGCATGAAATTTTTTTATCCACTAAAAACGTGTGCGAATGTTAATTGCATCATTTCTGTATGTCTTTTCTGTAGCAACAGAGGATGGCGTGTCGAATATGCTCCGGATCGTCACATGCTCGAGAGGTTTCTTGATAAAAAAAATACCGTAGTATTAATTGATTGGAGACGGGGGCTTGAAATCAAAGAAATCACCCAATGGGGTCTATTTACTATGGAAAATAGACCCCAAGCATTTTAAGTTAAGGTATTGATGAATTCTTCATTGATATTTTGAGCTAAATATGGATTATTCTAAGGATAAATATAGTTATTTATGATATGCTTCATAATTTCTCAGAGTTCTCGCCGCACTTGTCACTAGTATGGTTTCACTTGCATATACGCAATGTTTATTATACAATTATCTTTAGACTTTTTTTGGACAAACACATAAAGTTTGTGACTCATGGCATTTATCTTAAGAGTTATTCGAGGAAAATAAAAATCTTGGGGTCCCAAATTGACCATATCGGCACGGGTAGGTTAGTTTAGGAATGTCTGAAAGTGGACTAAAATACTATTGGAATTCTTTGTATTAAAATATACACTCGAAAATACATTGACACGTTATACGAGCCAGCCTATTATTTAAAAAATATATATCACAATATAATATCCGGTGTAAAGTTATAGCCGTAATATATACTGCATTTTATATATCACATGAACAACTGATATAAAATATTCCTCGATGATTGTGATTCTTAAAACTATATGTGTTTATGTTATATTTAATTGTTATCACATGCTGAATATGTATCCGCTTGTGTTGTTATTAACAGGACTTAGAATAAAATATGATTTCATGTGATAATTAAAGATATCCTGAGATTTAAATGGCTTGGGTTGAAATAAATTTGAATAGTGTCTAAGAACCATATTTGAATCCGATAGCCATTTGAATCTCTAAAATGATGGAATCTTAACATGTGACCATTTGTCCCCACAGTCTACATTGCTCTCCGGCATACTTCACGCTGTTCTCCATTTACCATATACATCTGTGCGACAAATTTTTAATCGCGAATATATTTTATATCGTTCATGTAGCTTTTACGTTAATTTGCTTGGGGCGCGCAATGCCCCAGGTATCGCGCGTTAGGTCACGTTTATTAGGTTTCAACACATACGTGTCACAGGTGAGATCTATGAAGAATTTTTCATATTTACTATGTGTATCCTATATATGAGAGAATCTTAATTATTTTTTACCACCGTTTTCAATGTGATTTTGTTTGTTTTCAATGGTTTTATGCACTTCTCTGTGTGTGAAAAACAGTGTCTATATTAGTTTGACTTAAAATTTTGATTTATAATATTTATATAGACAAAAATATTGGTCTTATCATAGATACATTTATCTGTTGATGTATTATAATATTCATATTTCATTTTAATGTAATTTTTTAAGGTTCAAAATGAAATACCATCCGGAGGAATCACTTAAACGCAAAGAGGAGCAGGAGGCTTCTCTTCAGGTAATATGAATTACGTTATTAATTACAGCGGAACCACTATCTATCGTCTCACAGAACAATGTTAAATAATTAATTATCACAACGGTTATTTTTTACTTGAAAATAAAATGTTCCACATTAAAAAAGCTAGAACTCTAGCCAAGAGACTGAAAATTGCTCAATAGATTGAAAGAAAACTAGGAAATTCTTCTTCTTTGGTCGGCACCCTCATGTCTGAGGATCGTGATCATTCTTGTTCCGAAAATTCTTGATTTTGTCTCTCCAGGATTCTCTGCATCCCGCATCGCACCTACTATGGTTGAGCCTGTGGTGGTCTTCACTTGGTCGCTCCAGCGGGTGGGTGCCCTGCCCCTTCTCATGTGTCCTTGTACGTTTCCAAGCGCGACGAGCTTCTCCAGGCTATCGTTTCTTCTGGCGAGATGCCCAAAGTATTAGAGAATCTTTTTCAGACATATGGTCGAAAGTCGGTCTTCTTTGTAGTTCCCCATTTCTTTTAAAACGGACAGACGTTTGTACGTTTAGTGGTCCATGGTATTCACAGCAGATGTCGCCAGCACCACATTTCAAAGGTGTCAATTTTTTTTTCATATTTTCCTTTGTGTTCCAGGTTTCTATGCCGTAAATAAAAATTTAGAATACCAGACAGCACTAGACTTTTTTTGTCTTTTTGGATATTCCCGTTTTTTCAAATCGTTAGCTTTGACATCACATTTTTAGCCATCCCTATTCGCCTTCTTATCTCCGGCTCATAATTTCCGTTATTCGTAAGTAGTGATCCGAGATATAGAAATTATTCAATCCTCTCCAGATCTGGATAGCTGATTACTCCTGACAGTACAAGGCTCGTTTTTATCCGGTTTAGAGGGTGACGCTCTAGCATGGTGTTGTTTAACATAGAACTCGAAGGGGTAATGAGACTCCGATGTGGAAATATCTGGTACTGCTCTCGAGGATGCATGCCAGCGAATAATAAAATCGGCAATTGGCATGGGACTGAGGATGTATAAGACCGAGACAAAATACATGTCCATATGCCAAAGATGAATACTTGAACCCTTGAGAGTCCAAGACTCTCACAAGAACACCTGTAAATATATAATCGACGCCTAGACTAGCGTCCTCACGAGTCCCATTTGTGTGAGCTTTGCATTGAATGGACCATGTCCCGAACTGGGACACAGCTGTTTGGATAAACCCAGATCATCTCCATACGTCTGAAGACCGACTGCACTATCACAGTTTCTGGGATATTGCAGCATTTAAACTTACCGGAAGATGAAGCAACGTGGGGGCAAACTGGATAAAAACGAGAAAGGTTTTGGATGGGGCTAGGGGTATTGTGCCCACGATGATGATATTCGATTTAGAGCCATAAAACAAAGAAAGGCAGTTTTTTACATTCTCTTAATTCATAATTTTTTTGTCCATAAAAACTGCTGTAGAATGTAAAACAAATGAAAACTGTAGAGAGTGAGATCTGGAGAATACAACTGATATAACAGTAACTCCCACTCAAAGTCACTGAAATTTTTGATTAAGTCTCGTTATTGTCGTAAAAGATTGTTTGTTGTGGTTGTCCTTAATCTACTCTATACCATAAGTTATCTGCGTCTTGTCCCAGTAAGAAAGATTGATTTTTTGGTCGTGTCGAACAGGATGTGTAAGCATTGACACACTGCAATGGCTCGATCACTAACAGAAGCTGTACACAATTGAATCAATCGATCCAAGTGTCTCCGCTAATGCTTCATCAGAGTTGCCTGGATTCATCACCATTAAATCAAGTAGAACGGCACGACCTCCTTCATCCAGCATTTGAAAAATGCAGATTTTTCTATTCAAAATGTTCTATGAGGAATAGAGAAGATGAAGGTCTGTCGGGCAAGATCTGAAGAGTAAGGAGGATGTGGTAAAACGGACCATTGAGAATGTAGAATTTTTTTAGTCACTCTTACTACAAAAAATGACGCACTTGCAATCGACGTAATCGATTTGGTTCAGTTAATCCTTATCAAGTCACTATCTTATGCTGACGATATTGTCATGGGGAACTCAGTTTAAATATGGCTTCGATTTAATCCCGTGAAAGTAGAATTATGGCAACTGACACGCATACCGCTTTGTTACATTCACCTATACATCTAACTAGCTGAGTTACCCTAATTTTTTTAAATGACGGAAATAATTGATAATGGTGTGTTAAGCCTTTCTGATCTGTCTTGTAGATTTCTGCAGATTTTACTTCAATATCAGACTCATAGTAAGTGGTTATAAGCAATAGGTTCACCTACCTCCACAATACATATCGACGGATAGGATAAGGAACCGTATTATTAAGGAAAAAGCTATGTCAGAAAATTTTTAACGATGGAGGTTCCACTGTATATAAAAATCATCAATGTAAATTAAATGTTAAATAATCACCCATTTTTTTTGCAGAATCGATTGAACGTATTCGTGGATTTATTAAAAAATGAATATTTTCGACCTATATCGATTGATATAGAACATACCGATCAACTCGTGAGATTGCTTGATACTGTCGTTATCAAGCTGGAAGGTGGCACCGACGAAGATCTTAAAATATTAGACGAAAAACCGGAACCGCCGCCGCCCGTAGAAACTAATGGTATACAATTAATTAATATACATATTTGTTGTTAAATTTATTAATACGTATATAAATAATTATAGATAAACCAATTGAAATATTGGATGACAAAGTAGAGAATATTAAAAAAGAAGCCAAGGACTCCGACGACGAAGATGCTAAATCCAAGGACGATAAAAAACCGGACGAGAAAAAGAACGGCGACACAATGGATGTGGACTCTGAATCTAAAGACACCTCCGAAAATATTAATTCCAGTACAAACAAACCGGACTCAACTACCGAATGTAATTTTTATTTTATTTATTTTATACATTATTTACCGAATGTTATATTGATTTATATTTTTTGTTATCAAGACGAAGGCCCACCCCCTCCGGTCACTAATCCGAATAAACGTAAAAGAAGTCGCGAATCTTCCGGAAGCTCCAGCGGTTCTTCGTCATCGTCGTCGTCTTCCTCGGATTCCAGCGATAGTGAGGGCGAAGGGAGCAGACGCACTGCAACAGCATCAAAGGATGAAAGTTTGCGACCCCCCGGCGATAATGATTCGACCGCAGAAGAAAAACCGAATATGGTATATGAAAATAAATAACGATTTAAATCTTAAATAACTTCGATTATTAATTTGTTTTTTATCGTTTAGAAACCATCGGAGGATGATTCAAACGTCGGAAGTGATCAACCCAATAAAAACGATGACAAATCCGATGGTCCGACTAAAAACAGCGAATCTGATAACAAAAACGATCAGAATTCCGATACTAAAAAAGCAGAGGCAGAGAAGAAAGAACGGAAAGAAATGCATAAAACTACTTCAATATTTTTAAGAAATCTATCGCCCACTATCACAAAGGCGGAAGTCGAAGCGGTTCGTCTTTGCTCCAAATTGCAATCGATACGCTTGATTTAATTACGATAATCATGTTTGATTGCTCAATTTTAGATGTGCAAACGCTACGGCGGATTTTTAAGAGTGGCGCTGGCCGATCCTCTTCCCGATAGAAGGTGGTTCCGCAGGGGCTGGGTATCCTTTCGTCGCGAGGCCAATATCAAAGACATCTGTTGGAATTTAAACAACATCCGGGTACGAATAACAATTCTAATAAATAATTAAAAAAATAATCGAATAAAACTAATAACGAATGTACTTCAGTTGAAGGATTGCGAATTGGGAGCTATCGTAAATCGGGATTTATCTAAACGCATTCGCCCCGTCAACGGAATCACTTTACACAAACAGATAACGCGATCCGACGCTCGTCTCGCCGCACGGCTTTGTTATCATTTAGACGCACGTGCGAATTTGTGGAATACCAAAGTGATAAACACTCAAGGAGATATATTCAGCCAGGTAACGAGTCATATTCTACTATTTTTTTTAATATATATTAAATATTTTATTAAACAATCGTAATTTTTAGTTCGATTTGCAATCGACCAATCCCGTTCTTCATAATATTACCGAGTATTTGATTGAAGAGGCGTCGGCTGAAGAAGAGGAATTATTAGGTCTCACTACTAATGGAAACGGTGAATCGGCTGCGACCCCCGATGGAGAGGTTGCTACTATTGCAGAAATTGAACGAGATCCCCAACTCACTGCAGTTTTAGACAAGCTCATCTTGTATCTCAGAATCGTACATTCCGTCGATTATTATAATCATTGTGAATATCCTTACGAAGACGAAATGCCTAATAGGTGTGGAATTATGCACGCGCGAGGCCCCCAGCCGTCTAATAAGGTTATTTTTCATCAATTTATTCCGTATTTATATTCTTAAAATGAGTTATTTATTAATAAAAAATAATTTCTTCAGCCGTCTGCCAACGATATATCTGAATATGTGAAAACGTTTGAAGGAAAAATGTCTTCCTTCTTGCAAGAAACCCAAACTATAGACGAGGATGAGTTAGTCAAGTTGGGTACGAAGGATCCCCAGGAAGAAGTGGAGAAATTCATTTTTGCCAACACTCAGGAACTTGCTAAAGATAAATGGCTTTGTCCGCTAAGCGGAAAGAAATTCAAAGGACCCGATTTCATAAGAAAGCATATATTCAACAAACACGGCGAAAAGGTATTTATATTTAATTTTTTAAAATATTTAACCCTTTCAATGCGGCGGGTCTAACAACGATTCTGCATCTGAGTGCGGGCCGTTTTGAACCAAATTATTTTTTTGGCGAGGTAAATTTGTATTCACCGTTTACCGCTATATTAGACCATTTTCCTATATGAGATTTATGCAAACATGTTGATTAGGATATGTTCTTCCATCTCAACTTAAAATATAAACTCGATTCGCTTTATTTTCGTAATAATAAATAGAACAAAAAATCAATTGCTCAAACAGAGATCCGCGTCCGGCCGACCGACCGCGTCGCCCCATATGTTCACTACGTCACACTCAAGTGGGGTGCCGAACCATTCTGAGGAGTGTGACTATTTTTTTACTCAATATATCTAATTGGTCAAAATATCAATCGTCAATCGTATGTATGTTCACTATTAGTGCGCATATGTATGTGTATGCATTTTTTTTATATTAGTGATGCAATTCTGTTTGAAGACAAAGTAGCTTTCATATCAAACTCGTAAATATACATTTTATTACCATAAGAGTATAGGGTGCTGTAAATAATTTGTATATTATCCAATCTGAGATGACAACACCATTGAATGTCATCAATCTTATGTTATTGCTTGCGTTGTTAAGAAGCATTCTTACTAATATTTTACAGGGATGCACATTAATATTTATAAAAAATAAATATAAATAATAAACATACTATTAAAAAAAGTATGTACAGAGTATACATATATACATACTAATTATTAAAAAAAAAGAGCATTAAAAAATACACAATAGTAAAAAAATGTATATGAATAAATAATAAACAACATACACATTGGACTACAAATTAGAACTATGGAATGGCATTATTCAAACTCAGTCAAATAAAATAATATGTATAAAAAAAAGAGATCAACAAAGTATATTTGTACAACATAAACATAATCTAAAAACTGCTTCGGTGTGTGGTAAATTTCAAAAGATGAAGCACACAATGTCACATTGCACTCCATGGGTAAATGTAACGCGACATTACCCTCTTTCCCATTTGGATGGAATAGGAAACATGACATTGTCTATATGATTTTGAAGATTTAATACCTGTGATTGGCAACAACTTCGCATATGCTTTGATAATTCAGTTGATGCGTTGTATCATGAAAAACGAAACCTGACTCCAACAATTTGAGTATTTATATCTTTCGGAGACAATTTATATTTTTTTAAAGATTCCTTTATTACATTTAGTTGAAATTTGAAAGTTTATATTTTTTTTTGGTTATATTCTGTACATCGTAAGATGTGCTTAAATAAAATATAATCAAAATGTGAAATGCAATTTTCTTTATACGATTTCACACTTTTTTTCTAAGAATTTAGACTGATAGCATCATATCGGTTTTATCATTGATGATGAGCTATTAAACTCATGTATGACAGGAATAAAGGACCAGATCTCCAATGTAATAGATTTTCGTAATTGTTTCCGTCAAGTACATGGATATCTGGTTCTGCTCAGATACACCAAGAAAATCGGAACGCTCAGATTTCCTCACTGATATCAAAATCGGAGTCTGGATCCAATTGAAGGTCTTTATTGTCGTCGTGTAGTGACATTATAATTTCGGAAAAAACGGACCTAAATTAATAAACAAAAGCTAAATATAATTATAGAATTTTAACTAAAATTCAAATAATGTACGTATACTATTTTTGGCAACAAACAAACACTACTGTCGGCCACACGAGATATAACTGAATCCCTTTCGGACGGTTCCATATGTATATTTTGTATAGTTTTTCTCTTTCTTGTGATTGGTTCATTATCGTTAGCTGTGTTTGTGGGCTATTTTTTCAAACAAATTAGTCTGATTTACTTGTAACCATTAGTTTCAATCGCGCATATAAATATCTATCGCAATGCACTGTAGACATTCTTTGTGTTCAACATCCAACATTCAAAGTGCATGTTCAAACCATGATTTATAAAAAATTCAATTCAGCCCGTTTCTAAAAAGTTTGGTGATTCCTGCTATAAGTTGTAAATAAATTGTTTCCATTTACTATCTAGTAAATGTTAAGGTTGAAGTAGTTAAATTTTCAGCTCAATATGTTGAATAATAAAAAAGTTATGTCGTTTTTTGTAAAATAATACGTTTCATGTACTGCATTAAATCGGCCCCATTTCCAGGGCATATGTTTTAATCGTATGAAAGGTGTTATGAGAAAAAATGGACCTAAATTATCAAAACAAATTTTAACCATAATTATAGCATTTTACCTATATTTTAGCAATGTAATGCAGTACTTCCCCACGATCCTCTACCGCCCAACAGCCGAACACCCATAGTTTCACCGATATCGCGAAATACTGAATGGAGACAACATCACAAGGACGGAATGGCTACGTTCATATTTATATTTTATATGGTTGCGCTAACTTTATTATGTTTTTTTTTTTGTTAGCTGTGCTTATTAGCTGATTTTTAAAACAAACACCATCACTTAACTGGTCTAGTTTACATGTAACTTAAAGTTTAATTTTTAAGAATTGCGACATGTAATACATGCTACATCTCTGGACACGATTTGTTTGCGCATGTACGCGATGCGCCCCGCACTGAAAGGGTTAAACAGCATTTGATGCTTTGGATTGAATTTAACTTGAACTCGAATCCAGCTCCAGCTCGTTTGATGAAATAATGCTAGTTTCCCATCTATTGTGAAATTTTTAGTCCTTTTAACGGCTTCAATCTTTATAATGTCATCATCTCTCTATATAGGAGCATTATCCAGATTTTCTCATTTTTCGTCTTGAAACCGATAGTCGTTTTCCTCTAGCGCTGACTTAAGCCACTCAAGCTGATCTCAGTAGATCTCTTTTATTATCGTATCGTTTGAGTTTAAATGTTTAAAATGGACTAAACCTTTCTTATCTCATTAAACAAATAACATTATCCCACACCCACTATCTTTGGCAGCTTTTTTTTATAGAGAATCCATTTTTTGTGCGAGCAAAGAAGTGCATACATTTATTCACCCAAGTTAGTGATGATATGCATGTGTCAATGAATAGCTCATCATCATCATAAGGGCAACAGCCCTATTGTAGCTCGTCGCTCCATCTTCCTGCCAGTAAAATGATGCAGAGTCCTGCAGTAGACAGTCCAAACACTTCAGCCTTGATCTTCCTCTCCTCTAGGTATAGGAAGGCTTCTTAACCATAAGTCTTTTCGGCGGCCGACTATTCCGCATTCTTGACACACGACCCACCGGAGTCTGGCCACTGACGACAGCTGTGACCCGGCATATCCTTGTGTAGTTGGTACAGCTCCTCATTCCTTCGGATACTCCATTCCCCGTCGTTGAATCGGCTCCAAATATCCGTCTCAGAATTCTACACTTCAGGTTATCCAGTTATTGCTCATCTCGCTTTGTCAGAGCCCAACATTAAGACCCATATGCTAGGACAGACCTGATGAGGGTCATGTAGAAATTGACTTTGATCTTCCCTGAGAGGAATATCGACCGTAGCACCGGTTTGCCAGGATTGTTCTTCTTCGTACCTCTAAATTAGCTTCATTATTTTTTGTAATAAGCAAGCCGAGATATGCGAATTCCTGGACGGTCTCAGAGCTGTACTCTTTGACTCTCAGGGGGTCAAGATTTCGTCCTTGGCATATGTATTTTGTCTTAGACTCATTGGCGTTCTCATTGCCGCGCTCATTATTCGTTAGCATGCATCCTATAGAGCCGCCTGCTACGTTTAATAACGAACATGGGCGAAGGGCATCCTCCTGCCTTAAGCTCTGGTGTGTCTCAAATTCTTGATGTGATGAATTCTTGTCAAAAAACAGTTACAATGGGATTTTGTTCCACTAGGGTTTGCAGGATGTCCTTGTCAAACTCTCCAGATCTTCCCGGACAAGGCTCATCTTTTAGGCTGTACTTTCCGGCACAGAATTTCTGTCACCATTGTCGACAATGGCTCACGCTTATTATACAATCCGAATATGTTGCCTTGTCACTTCCATAATAGCATTAAAAAAATGACTAATGTACTCTTCAAAACTTGCACTGAGGATGAGAAGTCTTTCTCCGACTTTTAGTTTGTGCAATTGAAATAACCGCATTATTAATATAATATATTATTATTTGTAGGTAGACGAAGTGAAGAAGGAAGTCGAGTACTTTAACAATTATTTACGAGATATAAAACGACCCCAACTCCAGGAACATTCGTCATCGGGTAAACGTTCGGAATCGTCGCAGTCTTCCTCGTTTCCGTCAAGGTTTGCAACCAGCTCTCTATAAACTTTGATAATTTATTTTAATATTAAATAATGATGTTATTATTTTGTTCGGTTTAGTTCACTTGCTCGCGGATCGTATCCGGGATACCATCCTCCTTACGGATACCCACCTGCAGCTTATCCGCCACCGGCGCCGTATCCTAGCTCGAGACACATGCGCTCGTATAATCGCGGCAGGTAATCATCTTATCAACATTAATCAATTTCATGGTCAATAAAAGCACAAGAGTGATGATAAAATCAAACTATTTGAATAATTTTTATCGTAATAATCAAATTTGTGTAGTGAGTTGTCTTTTTTTTTTGGTTGTTGAGCTTTAAGAAATATTTCAGGGATGCATTTATCGAGGGTTCCAGGCCGTTAATAGCGTATCATGACCTTGACCTCCCAGAGAATGGAGATTTGTTTTAGCGTGATGTCTCGTATGTCTATATCGCTTTAGTGTTCATGTGTGTCAACCATTATTTAAAACACTGAATTCAATCTGAAATAAAATCTGACTTGATTAAATAATTGTGATTTAATTTTCATTCAATTAATTCCTCTTCAACCTTTATTCCTTTAGATATTCATATATCTCTAGGAGGAGAACGACCGATTAATGTGTATAAAATCACATGTCTCTTCCAGAAATAAAATGTTTTATTCCATTTCTTGATCGACAGACCAATCGGAAATTTTTAACGTGTTTTATGTATTTTTTTTTATTAATGCCAAAAAAAGGTTATTTTATATGAATATTTCCATGTTTAAAGGGGACCTGTATCCGATTTTCGTCCCGTGATCCACTACCGAGACCTCGATGCACCGAGGGAACCAGAAGATTTCATATAAATAATTTCTCCGCATAGTATATGAACAGCTCAATATTTAAATGTTAAACCACGATTTTTTTTGTTATAGACAAATATTTTTATCGGTTATCACAAATGTATTTGTATTATTACTAAATATTAGTTATTTTTTAAATATCATGACATGATAACTAACACCATTTTATTTACTACAATACTGACTACAAAAAGAGAATATGGAATAAAAAGTTTCAAATTTATTATTATTTTAATACAACCCTGTGATTGCCAATATATTTGTTATTAAAATTATTTTATATTTCAGGAAAAAAAACATATTGTTATTGCAAAAATATTATTTTATTCGAATGTTAACACCGTTACATTTTTTTCTTCACACCGATATATATTTTAATTCAGATTGGGAAACAAACACGGAACACAACAAAAAAATCACCATTTCGATATGCGTCCGATTTCTTTTTGACATTTAGTAATATAATATTAAATGTGGAAAAAAAAGAAAATCAATTTTGTTTTGTAATTCAGTTATTTTTCATGGAGCAATCGACTTCGTCGGACATGTCTCCGCAGTCGTTTGAGCCGTTGCATATCTGCGATTTTGAAATGCATCGTGTGTTTGCACATTGATACTCGTAATGTCCGCATTTGTCGCTGCATCCGATCGGTTCGTCACTCTTATCCTTGCAATCGGCAAAGCCGTCGCAAAATAACGATAATCGTATACAATCTCCATTCGCGCACGAAAACTGATTGTTCAAACAGACTGAAACGTTAAAATTATGATTATAACATATAATTTTAATGGAAAATATATTAGGGATAAAAAAGAAATCTAGCATTCTATGTGGTTCTATGGTGTACACACCAAACCCATGCGGGGGCTAACTTGTCGAAATTGCGCAGAAAGAAGACCATGCAAAGTCGGAGGGGACCCCCCACTCTCTTCGCATGTGCACTCGCAAGTAGCGTTGGCTTCACCTTGCGAAATGCGGAATCGACCCCCTCCCCACCATCATCACGCCCAGCACTGAAAGGGCACAAGGGTAGCAAAAACGATTTGAATTGCCAGCCGATTCACTTGATCGCCAGCGCTCCTCTAACTTATTGAACCACATGGGCATATATTGTCGTCACTGTACAAAAGTGCTTACGGCATGCACATTCATCATGTCTAGACGAAAAAGAGTTGACCAGGTTAACCACCTCTTGGTTTTCCATCCAGTGAGACAGAAAGGGAACCTGGGCAGTACTTACGCACGGAACCACGCGAAGCTGGGTGGCTCGAGAAATCCGATAGTCCAACTAGGCTATTCTTTACGGAGCCACAGTTACTTGCTTGAATTTCTTCTCGTTGACATTCAGAGCACTGTGCAGAAATCACATTGCGTGATTACCGTGCCAACTAGACAGTCGGATTCCCCATATCCATGCTACGTAATCATATACTTTTGTTCCCAGGATGAAGCTGTGTCAGACTGGTCCGACACAGTTCCATCCCTTGCCATCCACCCACACCGCATATACTGGCGTGAAACCGGTTCAATCGGTGCAACAAAAGTAGTTTTTTTTCTTGAAACGTGTGATGTTAAAATATAATGCTAAAATTTCTTTAGAAAAGGGAGACGGGAGAGGGAAAGTAGCTTTGCACAACTCTCCGAAAGTCAATGCAAAACTAGCAAATGCCCTGTAGCAAATTACACCGCTGACCAGGTCCATGTGTCCGATAGGGACGCGTCCGATAGGGCGGCATAAAGTAGGTCGCGACGCTCAGCGTCCAGATAAGGACAGGACCACAGAACGTGACTGTAATCCTGACAGACATGCCCACATTACCTATGTGGAGATGCTACATGGTTAAACTCTTTAAGTTTAGCCTTGAAATTACCGTAGCCAGTCAGGAATTGACTGACCCAGAAGTCTGGGAAGAACCAGCTACAATTAAGCCTGGCTCTGATATCGCCGAAGAAGAGATGTAGTCCGCCCTTTGAGGGAGGAATCCCACCTCTCCTGCCACTGATCAAGAGCCGATTTGCGGACGCGTGATTTTAAAGTTCCCAAAGATTCACCCTCGATTGGGCAAATTGTAGTAGCGCCGACGACAACAGGACTGTTTTTTTCAAGCAAAAACTGACGGCCCTCAGCTGGATTTCAAGTTCGAGCGGAAGGACACCAACAATAATTAAGAGTGATGCCGTTGAAAGAGTGCGATAAGCGCGAGTGAGAATAAGGAGGTGTGGGCGCTGCCCCGATAGAAGGAATCTACTAATATATAACGACAGACAGCAGTGCGCCCAGCATCCACAAGAAGATGGAATTATAGGCAAATAATTGCGATTTATAACCTACACCCCATGTGTTAGACACGATGTGAGAAATACGGTAAAACGCGGCTTTAGCTTTTCAACCGCATCTCTCGCACGTAACAAAAAGTGACCGTGTTCATCCAACAACATACCCAGGTAGTGTACTGGTGGAGACATTCGAACTTTCTTGTCATTAAGCGTATAATGGAGAGGACGTGAAGGACTGAGTCGACCCTCGGGGAAGATTGCTTCAGTCTTGTTTGGAGTGAATGAAAGCCGATTGACTTTGCCTCATTCTGAAATGGCTTTGAGTGCGATATCCGCTTTGCTCTCCAGCAAGACTCGAGAGCCAGCCTCGACAACTAAGGTCAAAGAGATTCATCTTCACCAAATCTCGTAGAACGTTGTTATTGAGCGTTTTAAGTCTGCCATGACCTGGTTCATCCAGCAATGAAAAATTTCAAGATATAAATCTGGCAAACCACTTTCTGGATTTTCGTTGTTTGACAACACAGTCATCTATGTACACATTAAAATGATTTACTGACGGTAAATTCGCCATGACTACTTGAAATAAACTTATCAGGTTGTTCAAAAGTGAATAGCAAAAAAAGTACAAACTGGTGCAAAAATTGCACGAGATTTGGACTCTACATATATGTATTTATTTTACTACTTTGACTAGCTCGACTTTGGTCTTCTTTTTAGAGGAAACTCGACCGTAGATTCTTTTGAAGTCCAAAGTAGTACCCGTTTGCCAGCATGGTTCTTCTTCCTACTTCCAATTATGTTTCATTGTTATTTGTAATACGTGAGCCGAGATATGTGAATTCCTGGATGGCCTCTAAGTTGTACTATTCAACTCTCTGGTTTAAGGATTTGTCCTTAAAATTTTTTGGACAGCAAAATATAAAAATGCCCTATTTCTTTTTAGTCTCCCAGATATAAATAAATAAAAAATATTACCGTTAGTACAATTGTATTCGTCGGATGCATCCCAACAGTCGACGATCCCGTTACATCTCTTAGAATTATCCAAACAAGACGTTTTGTTTCGGCATTGAAAATTTTTCTTAAGATCGCAATCTGTAAATTAACATGTTATAAAATTTGTAACTACAGTAGAACCTCGATTATCCGGACTAATTGGGGATGAAGGAGTGAAGATCGGGATAAGGACAAATCGGATAATCAGAAAAATCATAATTGACAGTAGGAACGATTATATATTCAGTATAGATATTTTTTTTTTATTCAGTTTTTTATAAAATAGCCAAGCAATATTAAATTATTTTTTTGGTAAAAAAAGCAATTATCGATTTTTGCTTAAAACTAGCACTTTCCTTTGAGCTGTAAATCGCGAATACTTTTAAAACCTTACAAGTTGTCCTGAATCACGCTCTTCTTGACTCTCAAACCCTTCATCGACATCTAAACACTGAAAAGCTTCAGAATGTGTTGGACTAATATTTCACCATTCATCCAGGCTTTTTTCTGATGATCATATTCAACCGGAGGAAGACTATTGATATTTTTAAAGCATCTAGGGTTCTTTGATTTCCCAAATGACAAACAGTGGAAGTCTATGTCTGCCTGTTGCATTGGCACACCATTATGGTGACACGTTCTTTACTAATTTTTGTACCCTAGTGCAGTATTTTCCATATGATGCTAAAGATTTATTAGGTAGTTTCTTCCAATACCAAAACCCGGTCACCGTCAGCGTGTCGTCATTATTCATCAGATCCTTCCCTCTCCGCAAAATGTTCAATGTGTCAATGAAAGTGTTTGCTGAAGGTATGTCGACGAAAGCTTTTTCCTGTGAATTTCAAGTTCCCTGATACCATGTAGATCGCTGAATCTTTCATGCCAGCCGAGCTTGCTTTGAATGGGGAATCTCCATTTAATCTTGTATTAAAAATGTGCCTTTTTCACACAATAATGGACCAGATGGCGGCTGTCCAAATGATCGATCGTCTGTATGAACCACATAAAATACACTCTTCAACTTCTTCATTTGCTACAGTTTTTTTTCATAACTGCATCTGAGGTTCCATCTTCTGACGGTATTAAACCACTATTAAACTTTAAAACTTTTTCACTTTCTTTTTTTTTATATCCGAGATCGTTAGTTCCGACACCATGTTATTAGACAAAACCTGGACTTATTGAAACTTGAACAAATGCATAAAACGCATTTAAACCGCGTGCATGAAGCAGCAGATGTGAAAATCAGCACGCCCGTACACAAAAAACTAATTCGTATTTTTTTTTGTTTATTTTGACTAATCCGGATAATCGAGGTTCTACTGTATGTATATATGTTATGATATACTTAATTAAAGTACTCACTGTTGCACTCATATTCGTCGGATCTGTCATAACAATTGATGATTCCGTCGCAACGTTGATTGCTCGGAATGCATAAATGATTCGTACATCTCCACTGATCGTATTCGCACAACGGCAATATTTCTAAAAGCTTGCATGTGTAAATTGGATACCGATGATGTAATAGTTGACACGCTTCCGTTTCCAATTTACATAATCCGCCGCAGCCTGCAAATAAAACACGTTAATACAATTGAATTTATTTAAAAATATATGTTACGACTCACCTGTCGGATCTTTTATATCGATGGCTGGTTTGCATATCGGAATTCCGCTCTCCGATTCCACTATGCAAACGCTCGTTTCTTGGCATTTGCATAAATTGACTAGTTCGTTGTCGTTTTCGCTTCGATTCGCTAATATATTATCAGTCTTATTCTCTAAATCCGCTATATCAGTCTGAAATTTTATTTCTGGCAACGTAATACTAAAATTTGTGTCTAAATTTTGCATAATAGATCCGCGTTCGGTTATCGAATGCGTGTAATTGTTGACGGAAGACATGTTGATATCCAATAAATTTATCGCGTCCACGTCGTTGATCGTAAAATTGTTTACAAAATAATTTATCGATATATATTTCGAAAAGTACGCTAATAAACCTCCGATTGTTAAAAACACGACGAAAATCAGCGATATCCATCCGATTTGCGATCGATAAATTTTTCCTATGCTATCGTCGTCTAACGCTAAGCGCAAGACCCAACTCACGCCTTGGATCCCCCGCTTCTTTACAATTTTACCGTTGCAATGCGTGAAATTTGGCATATATCTTACTTGATTATTATCTAAGTCGACTGTCTTTGATATCGTCGGGATGTTTAACGTCGTTTGACATTTAAATCGGTTCGACTGATCCAACGGATGCGGTGGTCGTAACGCGTTAATGGAAGAAATATTTTTAGCGTTCGTCGCCGCGTTGTGTTTATTCTGATTTATCGGCGTGGAATGCACGTTCGGTGTAAATAAATTTTTGTTATGTAACGGGTGCGGTGGATTCTTGTTGATCTCGGATATATTTCTCGACGATGCATATCTGATTATGTCGGCGTTGTATCTGATGCTGTTGTTCGATCGTTTCAATCTGTTTGGGAGTGTGCTCGTGGCGAATTTGCTTCGGGATTTTTGTTTCTGACTAGAAAATTGCCATAGTTTCATATCGGCTAGGTGAAGCGACGATAACGACTGGTCGTAAAATAAGGAATCGGTGCTGTTGGCCATCTTTTGTTTCGGTATTTATTGTCATAACATTGTATACTGAAAGCTGTAAAATAAATCACGGTGATTAATTAATCGGAATAATATAAATAAACATGGATGCTGCTGTTTTGAGCGAAAAGATCTTGAACCATCCGTCCTGGCGGCTCAAAAACAACCGCGTCGTCCGAAGGGGGTCTATAATAGACCAAGATATTGATGAATTTTTATCATTCATCAATATCTTGGTATGGTTTATTCTTAGAATAAAATTAGTTATTCATTATATGCTTCATAATTTGGTCGATATTTTGAATTATTTTACTAACCGATCCGTCACGACGGCTCGAAACCAACGCCGCTGACCGATGGGGTCTATTTTGCATGAAAATAGACCCCAAGAATTGATAAATTCTTCGACATTACCTTGACATTTTAAAAAGATGGATTATTCTATGAATAAAAACAGTTATTCATGGTATATGTTGGTAAAAAAATATAAAATATCGATCAACTTTTGAATTTTTTTACTAATCAATGCGATGCGAAGATGACGTGCGCACAACGCGACGGCTCGCCGAAACTAAGGCCCGCTCCCGGCTCGGCGTATGTGGTTTTTCCACAGCACGATATTATTTCTCGCTCGCACTTGCACATGCGCGATGTTCTTTCTCGCTCATATCCGATACGGAGAGATAAAAAAAACATCGCACACGTGCCAATGGCACGCAATATTGTTGTTTTTTTATATTTTTTCACAATTGCGCGAGAGTTATTCGAGACAAATCAAAAACTTGGGGTCCCAAATAGAGACCCCAACGGCACGGCTCGAATTCGCGCGTCATTTACGCATCATATTGATGAGTAGACTAAATTATGATGCATATGAATAACTATTTTTATTTTTAGATAAATCCATTTTTTTACATTTTAATCTTGACTTGAAATGCTTGGGGTCTATTTTCATATGTTAATTTCATAGTAAATATACCCCATCGGGCGACGCTGTTGGTTTCGAGCAGGCGTGACGGATTGGTTAATCACCTTAATGTAAGCATTATTTTTTTCATTCGGAGAAAAGGGGGATAGTTTTTCCTTCTAATGTTACACTATAATATACGTGTATGTTAATTTATTAGTGTTGGGATGACATAAAAATTCCCGTTGTCCAATGGAGAGGAAAATTGTTTTACTTCGACGTATATTAATTTAAATGTACATGCATCGATGCACAATATGATAATGAAGTTATTGGATATTCATGCTAAAAGCAATATGGAAATTATATTCATAATGGGGGAACCGAAAAGAAAACCATTATTTTTACATGTCATATTTAATATCAATTTTTAATCCGGATATTTTTTTCTACAATGTTAAGCATAAAACAACATTGTTCATTATGTAGGTATAGTTGTCATTGGTGTATCTTCATATTCATCAGACATGTTCTTATTGCGACTACAGTGGACCCCCCAATTACACCACTATCCCGAATTACACGCTGAGTTGAAATATTCGCCGCCAACCCCCAACTTGTGCGGTACATACAATCAAACGTTGGCTAGCGTCTGTGTATTCGACACGTGCCAGACTTTACCCCCAATAACACTATCCCAACTTACACGATCCCAATTTTGTGTTAGTGGGGGGGGGGGGGTTAACTGTACCTTCTATTCCCAAAAATTCCAAAAACTCCCGAAAAATAGGAAAAGGCGACGTTTATCCAACATTCATTAAGCACGTTTTATAAGTGCTTCGAAGTTGCTGGAAAAGGCGTATGATGTATCTGGTGCTATATTGCATACAAAGTTATTGTTAACCGATCCGAAACCAACGGCTATGGCCGATGGGGTCTATTTTGTATGAAATAGACCCCAAGAATTTATAAATTCTTCAATACCTAGACATTTTTTAAAAAAATGGATTATTCCATGAATAAAAATGGTTATTCATGATATATACACAGTCGAGTAGTGAGAAGAAAAGTCAGATTTTGGCGTAATCACATACCGCAAGGGAAAAAATATTCTTAACGAAGAATATGGTGAAATAAGGATAAGAATGGGTAAAAATTTACCAGACCTGGACCAAAACCGCCTGGCAAAAGTCATATTCTCCGATGAAATCAAGTTTAATTAATTTGGATCAGATGGAATCCGGTAAATGAGGCGAAGCACCCAGCTAGCCAACCGATTTGGGGTGCTTCTCATAGCTTGAGTTAGAGAATTATCGTTCATCAAAGGAACCCATCTTCGGCCATCAATCGAAGACCATCTTTCCAGCACAAATCCATATTTTTTAAGATGATAGTGCTCAGTTTTACAAACCCCTTGCATCTGTCTCAAATGTTACCCCCGAAAATTTTCACGGCAATCATATTATGTCATATTAAGTACTTGATTGTTTGTAGAACAAGTTTTTTTTACCTGTTATTGATTATATGGATAGAATATTAAAAAAAAACAGGTGTTACACACAATTTCACTGCTCGATATTGAGATGATTTTGATAAATGGGTCGTTTTCTTTGGATTGGGTCACGCAAACCACGAAGAACCTTCGGGTAGTATTTATTATTGACCGTACGACGCAATGGAAAGAACTTATTCCACACTATGCCATTGGAATCGAAGAAAACGGTGAGTAGCACCTTCACATTCGATCAAACTTGACTTCACCATTGAAATTGGTTCTTCAGAAAGGTTACATTGGAACGATTGGGCATAAGTTTCGAAATTCTAAGCATCGTATTTTAACTTCAACCATTTGAGTAGCTCTGGAGCAATGTCCATACCAACTTTAACTAGGGTCCCTTTACTATATAAAAATCATTTTATGAAGAGGAATTAGCTCTCATGGCGCCTGTGTGCGCCGCACAATCTGGCCATATGACCACTTAGTTTTTATGATGATTTAAAATGTCAACATGGAGTAAAATAAGTTTTTAAAGCAAGCAACGGGTGGTTCGATTGGCTT
This sequence comes from Philopotamus ludificatus, assembly GCA_022495035.1. NCBI lineage: Eukaryota > Metazoa > Arthropoda > Insecta > Trichoptera > Philopotamidae > Philopotamus > Philopotamus ludificatus. The sequence goes on from JAGXCT010034294.1 coordinate 81,423, forward strand.
AAAAACGATCAAACTTAATCAAGACAAGACTCATAGTCATAAAATAATTGGCGAATGAGCTAGTGCAGACATAGAATCAGCTGAAAAATATCCAATGGAGCTCCGTAAAATTGTGGAAAGGGGAAATTACCCACCAAATTTCGAATGGAAGATGTTGATGTAGATCAGGGATGAGTAACCTTTTTTATAACGGACCAACTAAAAATTTAAAAATGTTGTGCGGGCCGCATGTAAGAAAGTCAGGGGCGGCACGTGACTTTAAAAACAGGTCGGGCATGATGAGGTTGAAATGCCCCCCAAGCTTTCATTCTATATATATTTTTAGTACAGTGAGGTTGAACTAAGAATATAATAGGAAATATCAATTTTTTATTGCGAAATTAAACAAAAATATTTTTTATTTATACATAAAAATGTAATAAACAAAACTATTCATATAAAAATAAGTATTTTTCACAAAATAAATGGAAATATTTATTTATTTAGTGTTTGAAGATTTTAAATTGGCAATTGATCGAGTAATGGAGACTTAAATATTTTTTTATCAATTATTTGATGATGATATCCGAATTCCAGTGAAGAGAAATGCAAAATATAGTCGAAAAACGTTTATTTTTCGAATTGGGTAGAAAATATAGATCAGCAGGGCACATACAGGTCTGCCCTAAATAGCGCTTTATGCAGCAAACGAAAAGCGACTTTCTGTATACGTTAATACGGAACTTTTCTCTTTATCTCCAATGACTGACAAGGAACAACAATCGTTTGCGTCAAAGCTACGATCACGATTGCGACACGTTTTTTTATTCGGAGATATGTGTATGGGGCAGTGCCTCGGTTGCCCCTAAGGATGAACCGCCACTGAAGAAACTTACTTATTAAACCTAAACGATGAATTTATATTATCTCTTTATTAACAAAATAAAACACTCATTAACCGATCCGTCACGACGGCTTGAAACCATCCGCATAGTCCGGAAGGGGTATATTTATAATAGAAAATAGAAGGATATAGTCAAGAATAAAAATAGTTATTCATGATATGCTGCAAAATTTGGTCGATGTTTTGGATTTTTCTTCTAATTAATAAAAATTAGAGAAACAAAAACTTTCATTACAATAAATACTATTAAAAAACGACGAAAGAAATATGTGGAAAAGGATTATTTAATGAGAAATTTGGTATTGCTTCTATACCATCTATTGGTTTATATTTGCAGATATAGACGGGATATTAATCCACTTTCCCTCATTTCTAAGGATCGTGACCATGTGCATGATTCCTTAATGGAGGACCATGGACATGGTTTTCATGGGAATATATAGTGCAGTGGTTTCCCGTTGCCTTCTGCACCGCAGTGGTTTTTTATAACTGAAGAGCGCTGCTGCCCGCTTCCCAGCTTATGTTTTTGACAATTATTTTTTTTGTGAAATAAAAGTCGTCAGCCTTCATCCCACCCCTCTGAGTAAATACTTCTGAGTGACGCTGGTCAATAGACGGGATAGGAAGTCAAAATGTAAAATCTTTGAAGGGCCGCGGGTTGCTCATCCCTGATGTCGATGATACTCAGACTTTGTTAAAATCCCACAACGAAACCCTTAACCAATGAAGAGCTGCAGAAAATGGACTGCCATTTGTTTCCAGAAAATAATGTACCTGAACCTGTCTCAGTGCGAAAAAGACAGAAAATTTTGCATAATAAACGAAGAGAGGCCAAAATAGGGAATCTAGATTCCTTTTTGAAACGCGGAACAAAATTAATTAAATATTCAATGCCTTTTTGGTTATTTATAATGTTTATTTTATTAATGAAGTGTTTTTTCAAATTTTACAATGTTTTTTTTTAAATCCCCCGTTGATCGCAAAACTTCGCTTATCGCGGCCATGTCCAGAAGGTGACCCCTTTAACGCAAATTATTTGTTTCATTTATTCCACATCTAAAAATCACCGAGCATACCAAAACAAATTAAACAAATAATGGTTTTTGATGGAAACGATTGCAATTTATTGAATGTGTACATTGCCATTGACATGGCAACACTTTTTTTTTATTATTATTTCCGTGCACAGGTGATGCGGAAGCCGCCGGAAATTTGACCATATGTTTTTCACGGTTCACATGCCCATGATCCAAACATTATATTGTAATTATTCGTGGTGGCTTATGGTCCGCTGCCCTTTGGTCGTTAATAATTAGGCGGGCAGGTGTCACGGTCGTATTTAAATTTGAATAAAAATCGTTGGCAAGGTGGCGGACCTGTTGCACCATAGACAACACATCTCTCGATTGCTTATTAATTATATTTACGGATAAAAAAAGAAATGAGCGAATGCATTTGCGTCACGCCACCACGCCCAATCCATTTATTTCTCTTATTTACCTTCCCTCGACGGGACATTAGGATCTTGTGATGGTATGTAGCGATAATATTGTCTATGGTGAAAATATCCAACGTATGAATATAATTAAATTAAACAAGTGGATTAGGTCGATTGTGTATTACAAATCGAAAAATTAGGAGATAGTCCACGTGGTGGAATAAATCGTGTGGTTGTTTGAGTCCCCATGGAAACCGAATGACGCAATGGTGATCGAGTCAAATATAAAAATATGATTAATTGCGGTGAGTATTGTTCATTTTATTAAGGAAACGCAATAAAATATGAGGTCTACGTAAACATGTATATATTTCGGATTAATAATATATATCGAATTTTATGGCCGTTAAAATTTTGTTTATGTTTTTAAAATAATTGCCATAATAAAAAATTATCTATGGAATGCAATATTAAAAAAAATAATTGTGTAAATAAGAAATGATGTCGTTAACATTTTTTGATTGAGGTTTTATCGGACTTACCTTTAAGTTATTTTTTCTAAGATTTTCCGCAGGTTCTATATTCTTGTTAAGGTCAGCGTCCGCCCTCGAAAGGAGTACTTATCAGACTGATTTAGTGTTTGGGGGAAGGCACTCGGGGCCAGGGTGGTACCAGCTTGCACACACGCATGGGGGGAGCTGAATGGGGTCTCAAATAGAACCAACACATGGGGAAAAACTATGGATTTACAGGGCGAAGGGTCTCAATTATTAATATTTAAAATAACACTTGAAACATAATAATAATATTTATTTGACGATGGACGGAGAGCGGAATTGTAAAACTCACATTCACTCCCCGGCCGTTTACGATTTCATTACCCAATTATTGTTACCTACAAGCCGTGACACTGATTAGAATTAACAATATTGATTATTTATTCTGACACCTTTTTTTAGAAGGTTGCAGAATTATTCAACGGCATGCAAAATATTTTACCAGAACAATCACTCGTATTCAGATGATATTGGTATTAGATGAAAGTGTAAAATTCTTTCCCATCACTTTCCCATACGTGCAAATTATTTATTACGTTTTCAGAATTTATATGAATATTTTATAATATTTACAACAACAAAAAACATGAAACTCAGTCAATAAATAATAAAAATATAATCAATAAAAATAACCATAATCGCGTATGTATTTGTCGTTTTTAATTTAATATAAAATAATTTATTATATATAGTAGCGTATATATCTTTTTTCTTAATGATTTTAGTTATAAAGATCTATAACTTGCGTCTGAAAGCGGTAGACTCACATTCACTCCCTCACCAATATCAATTATTTAAACGTCTCTGTACTATAATCTTAGCTCAATCTAGTTTGTCTACTTACCTGAAATATATTATTATCTACTAGCCATAAAACATGCAGGGATAATATGTAGCTATACTCCTATTCACTCCCTGCCTAGTATTATATTTATTTATTTATTTGACTACGATGGATATATGCCATAACAGAAAGATTCCGTAGCACCATTCACCCATATAAAGATTCTAAATATGCAAGGGGAATAAGTCTCTCACACTAATATTCCCCTCAGTGTCAAACTACGACACTGGTTAGTTTTAATATTATTTCAGTTGGATTGAAATTTAACGCAGAGTAGATGGCATTAAATTAATTAATTCCAACGCGCCAAACGACCTACATAAATATTTTTATAAAACATGCGGAAGTAATGGGTCTGCTCCTCTTGCCAGTGTTATAAAGAATTCCCTGAATTCATAGTTTTATTCATAGGTTTATACTTCAATCAATTTTTCACTCGTGGAAAAAATTAAGAGAATTTTTGGCTAAAAACCACACTGTTATTTATTTATTTATTTGACTACGATGGATGGATGGCATAACACAGAGATATTCCAAAGCACGATCACTCATATAAAGATTGTAAAGATGCACGGGGAACGAGTCTTTCACACTAATATTCCCTTCAGTGTCAAACCACGACACTGGTTAACTCTTAATATTATTTTATAATTATTTATTCAATAAAAGATATATGGCATTAAACTACTTAACTAACTTGCGGAGGTAATGGGTCTCTTCCTCTTACATACCCCTGGCCAGTGTTATAAAGAATTCCCTGAAAGCATAGCTTTCGTCGGACACATATCTGACTACTAAGTTAGCTCAGTCGCTGTTGACTTACATTATCAAAATAATATGCATGTTACCTACAAGCCATAACACTGGTTTATATACAGTCAGCCCTCCTATAGCGTTTCCTCTAAATCGCTGCTTTTTACAAAATTCCTTGTCAACCAAAGAGCATTGACCCTTATTTCGCTCGGCAATATATTATAGATTTACGATATATCTAAATAGACCTTAAAAATATTATAATTGTGTAGAATACATCGATTTATAGGAAAAGTTATAGGAGGGTTGACTGTAATTTTGTATATTAAATTACCAGCTTTATGTATTAACCAAAAAATATATATTTTTATGAATAATAAACAAAAATACGATATTTCATGTTATATAAAAAAAGTTGTTTATTATTCTAAAACTTGAAAAATAATATTAAAAAACAGTTGCATAATCATTTGCAATTTTTTTTCTAAAATCGAATTCTCGTAAAAAGCATTTTTGGTAGTAGAATTCAAGATCTGTCCCATAGCGCGACGGCTCAAAAACAACCGAGTCGTCCGAATGGGGTATATCAAAGACCCCAAAAAATTTAAGTAAAGATATTGATGAATTCTTCATTAACATCTTGACTTTTTAAAAAAAAAAAAACCGATTATAGTAAGAATAAATATTTATTCATATATTCTCATATATTCGCACGCAACGCCTACGTTGGGCAGGGAATGAAGCCCGAATGGGCAGTCATAGGCTGCTCCATACCATCATAAACTCCCGGCCTGAGGGAACCCGCCCCGTTAGGAGGCCAAGACTTCGGTGGAGAGACAGGGTTGAGGCGGACGCGTCTCTGTTGGGGCTTGGGCGATAGATGGAGGAGGCCCAGGACCGGCAAAGATGGCGTAATGCCCTTCAGGTGGCAGGGACTTGTTTCGGGTCGGGGGCCACATAATTATTATTATTATTAATATGCTTTATAATTTGGATTTTTTGTGATGCCCGAGCCTGAGGACACGAAGCCGACGCAGAGCTCTTGCGGCACCTGTCACTAGTACGATTTCACTCGCATTCGGCACATTGTACTAGATGCGAGCGAGAAAAAACATCGCGCCCCTGATAACACAAGCGAATATTGTTGTTTTTATTTATTTTTTTCGCAATTGCAGACAATGAAGGACGATTATTATTTATAATATTTATTCATTAGACTTTTTTAGACAAATACAAAATGTTTATGATATCTAGGATTTATATTAATGACTTGAAGAAAATTAAAAAATCAAGATATTGAATTCATTAATATCCTGACTTAAAATGGTTGCTATCTCTGAGAGACCCCCTTCGGAGGTCGCAGTTGTTTTCGAGCCGCCATGTCCGATGATTTAATATTAAAATATTTAAGTTGGAATGACGGTATATCATTAATTCGAATGGCCTGATTTTTAACCCGGATTTTAATTCATTTTTTTGCAATCAGCTCTTTGTTTAGATGTTGAACCAAAGAGCATTTTTCTAGCATTGCAAAATGGTTATATCTATCAAATTCGTAATACATACGTTGAAACAATATACAAACAAACAATGTACGATTTCGGTTTTGTGCAAAGTTAATGGACGTCCATTTCTTCTGGAGGAGTTTTAGAGGACAAACGATTGCGCCGTCGCTATTGTTCGGCCTGTCGCTGTTCATCATTCCCGCCATTACTGTCATACGTGTTCGCCGTATTGATATTCAAATATTAGAATACAATTGTGCATTTTCAGAATAGTGGCAAGAGCCCACACCAGTTGCTCCAGTTCCCAAGTGCGGAGAACTGGTTCGCGACGGCAGGACGCGGCTCTTTGTCCACGCGTTAGGATCCTGGTCTGCTTTTACACCGACGACGACAACAAACCTGCCGCTGCAAGGCGGATGGGCACTCGGTCAGGCGGGCGCACCGTTGCATCTCGACTGGTCTTGGACCTCAATAGGACCTGCTGCAGCCGGGAAAGACTTTCATTCATCGCCGCATACAATACGACCGGTGAGTCCATACAATTTATTAAAAATAATAATTGTTATTGACCCTCGAAAAAATATTTTACATTATTCATATCAGAATATAACGGCATAATATATTTTTTTAATAATAATAAATAATAAAAATAAAACGGACACTTCTATGTACGTGCAAGCTTGTCTCCGCAACAGTTATATGAGTTACATGATCCGTGGAAATTACTCGTAACCATTTTAATATATATAATAATAATAATAACGTTGCACATAATATTTTTATCAAGAATTTTAACATATTATTCGATACGTAATCATTTTTTTTATAGATATGATATTAAGCATTATTATCCCCCATATTTTATCCAGAAGCGATTTTGGGTGATCAATATTGAGCTCAGTAATTCCATGAAAGACTTAATAAATTATACGACTGATTCATATCTCATAAAATCTAATTATTTAGGAACAACATGTAATAACTTGTGTTTGAAACATATGTATGTTCCTTTTAGTAAATAATCATAACGTTAGAGAATTTCACATTATTCATCTTTCTGCATTACATATAAATTTCAACATAAGATACATATTAAACTTACATAAATATTTTACTTAGTAATTTTTGAGAATATCTTGAATAAAATGACATATTATTTCATTGATTTTAACCTATTATAGTCGGCCATATTTTTTATTAAACTTTGCTTAAAGTCGGAACAAGTTTCGTATAAAAAAACGTCTTTTATTAAATTGATATAATTCTTAAATCAGCTAATAGATTATCTTATAACATATTTACATGTTTAATAGTAATAGTAGATATTTAAATCTATATCAATTTCATACGGGAATTTTTTTTCCAAACTTTTACGTTATTTCTGATATTACGCGTAAAGGCGTGAACGGACTTTTACGATAGTTCTGCTATCACGCGTAAACGCGTGAACAGCTTTTCATATTGGTCCTGTGTAAATACGTGAACGGACCGTAATATGTTAATATGGATAAGGTTATATATCATTATGTGTAATTATTTTTTTGTTTCGATTCTTATATAATATAATATAATTGTGGATTAGAAAATGATTAACAGGTTTATTGTCAAACTGAAGACATTCTAGAATTGAATTACCAGTTGCACTATCGTTATTTATTATTATTATTTAAATGGACTTCCAATCCCAAGCGGGTCTTTGTCACCTGGAGAATATTACGCGATCTCCGTCGGTCCAGGGTTTTTTCTATCCACCCGTCAAGTACCAGCAAAGATGGGTCTCTCGGAGCTGAGCTGTCAACGCGAGTATTGTTACAATAATTATCGGACGTGGTTAGGGCCGATTTATATTTAATTTACCGTCTAATCGGGTGCTACGGGCACCTCCGGTAGCACATCCTCATGGCTCCTCATAGTTTCATAAAATCTACGGAATCATGATTGCGACCACGTCCGATACTGACAAGCGACTACACTCAACTCCCAATAATCTGAAATCTTTAATATTTATTTTTTATTAATCGATTTCAAAACCTTCCTTGACAAGATTTCGATAATCTGTTTAACTTCTTCGACTATTCTATTTCTTAAATGTTGAAAAACTTCGTGCACGTATTTTTCATCTTCAGTAATTGGAAAGAGTCTCAGAGTCCATGGCTTGGGTAAAATAACTGTATTGATTTTAACTAAAAATGTATTTTACATTTACACGTGTTAAAAATCGCCAAGCAAACAAAAAACGCGGAACATCTCCGAAGGCCAATAAAGTGTGCATTCAATATGTTTACCAATGTCAAGATACGTCAAGGATGCGTGTCGACACACAACGGCAATCGATTTGTACGTTCCGCAAAATTCAATAATTCCACATATTTTTTTATCACAGCTAGCGATTTTCGTAACAATAAATTATGCATAAAAAGTTGTTTAACTCGCATAATTTATAGTCTAAGGATGCTATAGTGTGCTCTGACATATGTATCTATAGCACATGCTATGCTTAGAGGTAATTTATTGGTTAAGTCCATTTTTTGTTCGGGGTTGTCACAACACGTATGAATATATTTTTCATAAATTATTTATTTTAGTCAAAGACGTTTATGAAATTTATTTATAAATTATATACGTTTTTTTCACAATGAATTGTGAAAATTACATAAATCGCATATAAAAATGATCAATTCAGTATCAACAGTAATAGACGGTATCTCATGCAAAATCTAACTCCAAGTAGCGGCTCGTGGGTAAAGTATTTAAGGGTGCTGCGTAAGTTTAAAAAGGCGCAGGACTACTCCAAGACAGCGCTTAGCGACGAGGAATCCCCCCCACAACCGGCTGCCACCCCGCATCCATCCAATATACGACGCTGGAAGCGTTGACGAGCACACAGCGTTCTTGCCTTACTCTGTGCAACGTAACACTAAATGTAAATTTAATTTATATTTTCATATACACACTACATAATCAATAGACATATGTATTAATATATAAAAATATATTTTCTCAATTTGCTTGGGGGTGCTGCAGCTCATCAGTGTATATGGACTGTATATAACTAGCACAATTATTATTATTTAAGTGGCCTTATAACCATGAAGCGGCTCTTTGCCACCTGGAGGACACTACGCTATCTCCAGTCCGTCTCAACCCTGATTCCAGGACTGCGGCGGTCGTCCTCCAGGTTATCTTGGCTCTTCGAATACGGGTCAGGTCACTAGCCAGCGCAGATTGTAACAACAATAATCAGACGATGCTAGCGCCAATTCGTATTGAATTCACGGTCTGATCGGGTGATACGGGCACCTCCTGTAGCACACACGTCATTGAATTGGCCTGGATAGCGGCCTGGCTTCTTATAGATCCGTAGAATCTACGAAAACATGATTATGCCCGACCACTTCCAATACCGACACGCGACAACACTCGATTCAATTGTCACTCGAAAATTAATTTAACATATTCTAAAAAAATATACTTTCAATGAAAACATATCGTGACTCGTGAAAGACGTTGACTCGGTATGCATGCGTCTCACCGGTGAGACGTTGGCGTACATATAGCTAGACAGTGGGTATCTAGCGTGCCAATATGTATTATAACGAAAATTTTAATATAAAAAATAGCAGTTTAATACTTTATAGTAATCACGAGATCGTATTAACCTTTTCTTTATTATTTTAATTTAATATATATTTTAAACTGTAACCTAACATCATCATGTCGCTTTATAATATTATACATCGGCTAATTAAGCAAACTGTAGATGCATACTTTTAATAAATCGAGGTTTCTAGCAAATCGGGTGTAACTGCAAAGTTACTGCTAGAGATGTGTAACTTTTTAAGATCCGTTTTTCCAGGCCATTTAATATCGCGGATTGCTGATTTTTCAAGGTCCCCATTGTCACAGCCACCGCGGATGAAACTGTTATTAATGCGGCATCTCTGGAGCCGATTCGAATTCGGATAGGGCACGTCGCAAATTAAGTTATTTCGTTAATTTCCTAATTTATACACGAAGCGACAAAACAATGGATAATTACCGTAGTGGCACAATCTAGGAAAGCGTTTGATGGTTCGGTAACAAATGACAGTATTGTATTATGCGGAAGTAATTTCACGGCTAAAACGCCATGCAGCTTGCATCCAAATGATTCTAATTTATATAAGCGAATTTTTAATGCAATTTTAATTTCTCGTTCTTCCCTATTTAATTTTATACTTTCCAAAAAGAGCACTATCTCTCAATTAATTAGACGAGAAAATCGCAGCATGATGATAATATTATAAATATGATTAGAATTGAAAAAAAAATACATACATATAACAAAAAAAATGTACTTTTAATTTCATGTTAAAGTAAGAGGAAATACGCAATTATCTCAATCAACCGTTACTATAAACTATGGCAACGATGTGACAGTTTATCTCTAAACAAGTTATCAATAGTATTCCCAGTATGGATATTGTTAATACCGGAGAGCAAGATTTCGATATCGACATTGGTTGTTATATTAAAAAAATGTTTTATTCAAATTGATATAACGATTTGGATACGCTGTGGATTTTAAATTGGCGCCATTTTTCAAATATGACTCTAATTAAACAGTTCTCATGATAAAGTGCATCGGATTTAGTGTATCCGCGCATGCGCAATGAGCGAACACATGCATAGTAACCTAATTTCATGGTTACTGTTAAAACAAGATTGTTTATAAAAGTGTAATGATTGTGTTTAATAAAAACAAATCCGTCATTCTGATGTAATATCGGTGTCGCATCCTCCTCATGATGACCGATTTGTTTTGACTACCTGTTTATCGCAGTCAGCGGCGCGAAACCATTTTTTTTTATTAAATTTTGAACGGCGTTGTGGCTCCAAGAACAAAATAAACGAATTATATAAACTCAAGGTACTGGAATTTTTTAGAATATAATTGGGTTTATTTAAAAAAAATAGCTATCGAGAATTGATGCCGTGAAACCATTTTTGCTGGGCTTTTTTCAAAGAAAGATTGATATAAATTTGTCTCGAAAATTTGGAGAAGCGTTCGATAAATTAGCGATGGATATTATTTGATGAACCCTATCTGAAGTAGAAAGACAGGAGAATTTACGGTTGGATTGTCGATATCACATAAGGATGCTAACTATCGACTTACTCTGAAACTCCAAATCTTCGTCAGCAGTAAATCAAGCAACGTAAATGAATCTGTATTGATCATGATGAGGAGAGTGTTCAAACAAGTCCTTTTTTTAAGAGAATGGGAATCATTGCTGAGTCAAGCAGGCTCGGAGGCGGATGATACTGATGGAGACAAAGGCCTTCGTTAAGGCCTGGAGTAAGGTTAGATTTTTTTCGTGCTTCAGACGTAGGTGATCTACTAGCTCTTGTCTTTTCTCCATAAATTCGTCCATTTTTGTCTCTTTTCTTTGTACAAATTTGCACCTCCCAATCCGGTCACCATTGACCTTCCACTTTTCCCTCCATGATTGTGCTTTGGTTCACGAATGACGTATCTGTTGAAAGGACACAATTTTACGATTGTTTATGGCGCCCAGAAGCTTCTGGTGAAGAAGTTGAAGTTCGGTTGTATTCTTCGCGGGTTCTATCCATGGAATCTTCAACTTTCTTTGGTAGCATCACATTACAAACACTGTCACCCGGTTATTGTTCGCTACTAGCAACGTTCGCGTCTAGTAACTACACAGAAGTACAGTCAACCCTCCTATAGTGGCGTGCGCAGTAGTCCCTCCTATAGCGCTATTTTATTGGTCGCTGTTTGCTACAAAAAGAAACATTTTAAAGATTAAACCATATAGTAAGTCAAAATATTGATGAATTCTTCTTCAATATATTATTTTATTTTTTAAATAGATTATTTTAACCCCTTGATTACTATTCCAAAAATGCCATGATCTAGACCACTGGTCTAGCACCTAGTTTTGTTTCATAACGTTTTTTATATCATCACGATGGGCTTGTATGTGTGGTGGTTATTCCACGTGTTTGGACCAACGTCGTGTTTTGCCTTGGCAACAGTACACGGCGGCTCCGGAAATCTACCACGCTTCCCCCGCGCAGACCTCCGCCCGCAATTGCAGCGTGAACACGCTCCTGCGTTACTTCGCCATGACGATTCTGGAGACTCTCCTCTCGTCCTCTGTATGGCAATTTATTCCGACACCGATCTTATAATCAGCGCAGCCAACCAGATCAGCCAAGACTCCGCCTCAGCATCCACGACTTGGGACCGCGAACTGGCATGCGTCGGTGCAACTCCGAGCTGGCTAAGCCCTCGTCGAGGATCATCAAAGAAGAGGTGCCTCTACGACACTCTGGACTCTCGACCGCCAGAATTACCGTCATTGTCAGAAGGTCGCGACGAGGCGCGGGACGTCAACTCGATGTGTGCTTACTTCGCCAACCTAACGCAGCTGCCTCGTAACAATTTCTTTATAATTAATAAATGTGTCGATGTGTTAAAATTTACAAACTGTGTTTGCATTTCGTCCACCGGCGAGAGTAAAGGCTCGCCATGGTCCGAGTCACGAATCCTTCCAAATCCTTTACATATGAAAGGATTTGCATATGGCAGTTTTGGAATACAGCAGAAGTCTTTGAAAGAAGTGAGAAGACGTTGTCCTGCATAATGTTAAGAATATGAAATGTCGCCCCTAGTAACGGGATATTCTCAAGGTATAACTAGATCCCAAATAATTAAGATAGCGAATATTAGAAGAGGAGGTTTATTAGATATTTTATGTAATTGAAGATAAACCAATTTTATTTTGAAAATGTTGTTTCATCATTAGTCTAATGGTATATAGTTTTTTTTTAGATATATCCAGGTATTTCTTACTAAATCTCTCCAACAGTATTGATAATTAATTTATATGTAATGTTTTTGCTCTCTCACATAAATTGTTAGCAATCCTTACTTACAATTATCTTTCGACTTACAGATTAATTAACAGATTCACAGAATAATCACTTTTCTTAGAGAATATCGAAGGAGTGGTGGGTCGAGCAATTGCTGTATAATAAATTAATAATTTAAAATCATCAATTTTGGTAATGGTTTGAATGTTTGCTTCGGATAATTCAATCTTTTAATTGTAATACGGCACTAATTAGAGCTTTTAATTGGCATGGTTGTCGACGCCGCGGACAGTCGGTCTGACAGGTGTGTACAGTGGGCAATTGCCGCGATCCGAGCATTCAGTGCGCAGAAGCTGCGGACCGCAGATTGACGCATGTGTACCGCGCGCGATCCACGGGATCCACTCTGTTAGATCTCTCGCCGGCGTGAAACCCCTCGTCGATCGGGTGTTTTAAAAAATTCGGATAATTCGAAATCGAAACGAATCTCGATCATGTGCGAGATCGATCGTGCCTGACTAATAAGTTTTTATGATACGGTACAAACACAAATTATTTGTATACAACACATGGTGAAGTTATCAATTAGGGTAAAATAACACCCGGCGATTGTCAATGTGAAACTGTGCAATTAGTGACGATGCCAGGAGTAATGTTTTTTTATTAAGGTATCAAATCTGATTAGTAATTATGTATAATGTGATGGATGATTCAAAAATTATTTATAATAAGTTTAATAGTTGAAAATAATTAGTCGAGTCTCTTTTTAATGCGACTTAGACTGCTGGATATGTCGTGGAAATTCAAGGTTAAAATTGGCAGAGAAATCAATTATTGATTGCATAGAATTGAGACGGAACAATTGCGAAATTGACGTCAATTTTATTTGAGAAAAATCAATGCCTTCATCATGCACATCTAATGCGCTAACTATTACTTCTGGATATGAAAGTGATTGCGTAGAAGCTCGCAAATCTTCATCATTTGCTGTGCATAAAGTTCATTATCTTATCTTATGCATTAGAATTTATCTTAAATTATTTCAATATTGTTGTGAAATATGAAGTGTATTTGGTAAAATACGCGGAATATTATTTTTCCTAAAAAACATATATGTATTCACCGTTTTTCTCAAAATATCCTTACGTATTAATAATTTTTCTCAAAAAAGTCTTTTTTTTATAAACCCTGCATTAACGGATGCGTTTTTTGTTAGACAATTAGGCTAAATAAATATCCATTTTTGAAAATATATTTAATACATTTAATTTTCTCTTTCAAATTGTTTAAATCATCCAGTCTTTTATTAAAAATATATCTTTTCGCTTCTAAATTAATGGTCCATTAAAAAAAATCCGAAAAACCCCAGATCATTTTCTTTTCAAAGCTCCGCAATTTTTTTCCTGAATTTTAAATTTAATTTAATAATATATCCTTATTAACTATAACATAGCTATCATTAGATCGTTAATAAATAAATATATAATATAAAGTAAATTATTTATTTCAAAAAAACATTAAGACGAACACTTTTTGTTTTTCAATATTAACCAAGCCGTGTTGATGGGCTCTATTTGAGACCCCTAGTTTTTGATTTTTCTCGAATAACTCTTTTAATATAAATCCTATATGTCACACACGTTTTGTATTTGTCTAAAAAAGTTTAAAAAAATAATTAATATAAATAATCATTGTCTGAAAAAAATTAGAAATCAACAATATTCACTTCTGTTACACAGGAGCAATGTTTTTTTCTCGTTCACGTCCGGTACGGTGTGTTAAGTGCAAGTTAAACATATACTAGTGACACGTGCCGCGAAATTTTGGTTGGTCTACCTTTCCTCAGTCTACAGTGTCATATACGCGTCATATTGATTAGTTAAAAAATCCAAAATATCGACCAAATCATGAATAACTATTTTTATTCTTAGAATAATCCGTTTTAAAAAAAAATCATCACTATCCTGGCTTGAAATGCTTCGGGAATATTTTACAAAATAAATAGATCCCTTCAGAGGACGCGGTTGGTTTCAAGCCGCCGTCGCGGATCGGTTGTTTTTGTTTTAATCTTCAAGAGTTGGAGAAAGTCATAAGGAACTATTTCTGACAAATACAGAGACTAAGACTTTATAACGGAATTGATTTGGTTAAAATGATTCGCATATTCCATTTTTTTGACAAGTGAAAAAATCGCCATTTTCGATAGACTATATTATATAAAATTACAAATGTCAAAATACGTCAGGAACAAGTGTACCAACACAAAAAAAGTTTAACTTACAAATGAAAATCATAATTTTTCAATATTTTATGATCAAATCTTGTATTAGTATATCCAATTTTTTTATAGTAAGGGTTTTTATAAATTGTATTTTTCGCTTTTCTTTTGAGAAATCATACCATGTCCGATACTAAAATGTATTTATAAATAATCCGTCGATAGGCTGTATAAATATTGGCGGCGTGAGAAAAAAAAATAGTGTCACTTTCCATAATTCATTTAATATAAATTTCCGCGTGTACAAAATTTCACTTATCGTAAAATGTGACTTCTTTTTACGCTACAATTATTTTTATTTACACCGACGATCATTGTGTGAAGTTGTCGCGTAAAAAAAAAATATTTTCAGATTTTCGATTGTCATTGAACACGACAAAAAGAAACAGTGCGCTCAGAATCGTGTCACATGAATCACGTTTTTGGCACTTTATTGTCGAAAATTTTCAACACACAATGTTTGACATTGTCTCGCAAACGTCACGTATTGAAATTTGCCAAAAATTCGGTTTGAATAATGAATTACGAGCGTGTCCGATGGACCGCGAACCGTCTAGCCAGAAAGCAGAGAGAATCGCTCTTCTTCGTGAAACGTAGCTGCTAATTAAATTGGCTGAAAATCATTGATTGACGCCGCATATAATATTAATTATTATATCATAGTGAATTCATTTTTGTGACGATAATTCGAACGTTCGATTCGATACGTGATTGTGGTCGATTGAAACATCTTTGTTTTGTGGTTGTGGTATTCGTAGATTTTATTTGATAACTGGATTTGTCGTTATAATATATAATATTAAGATTTGATTTCATTATTTATTAATTAATTACATTAATTTATTTAACGAAATCAGTCACGGACTTGAATCTTTCAGGCCATGGCTTTTCTGCATCTAAATCAACCTTCAAATTATTTTTCTGGAAAATATACGTATAGATAACGATCATTATTTAATGACAAATATGCATGAAAAATGATGACGTGAGATTTTGCCACAATTACAATTGAAATAATTCGTAAATTCAAATTGCTATTGGCATATGTTCTTTTTAAACGCAAAAAATCTCGGTCAAAGCGTTAAAATTTTATTACCATACCCATTATAGTAGTAATAAGCTCTTAATAATCGAAAAATTTTAAAGATAATTATTACTTGTATCTTTCACGAGATTGCGTTTCCTATTATATATTTTTTTATATTTTTATATAGACGCTAATATGGGCCCCCGCAATAAACCTTTAACCCGCAAATTACGCAATAACATTAGACGCTCATGGTATATAATTTCGAATCGCTGAAAAAAAGACATATCGACCGCGCTATGAATCGATATTGAAAATATTTCTGAACACTCGTGACTGTTGTATGCTCGATTTCATGGACAATTGTGTTTCTCACGGTTTCCATTCGAATATATCGTATGTGTGCGCTTAGACACGAATAAAAGGACAAATTTCGTAATTTTCACACGTATTTTGTTTGTTATAACACTAATATTATTGTAAAATAATTAATTACTATTGTTCAATTAAATTTTGTTTAATTATTCAAACTCTAATAAACAATACGTGTAATATTTGCCACATAATATTACAATAACACTAATCTCTCACTTTATGCGAAGGTTAATACTTACCTCGTTATTTTCATGTTAAATTAAACTGCGTAAAAAATATGGGAGTTTAATTGTAAATTATATGCGTTTTACCTTGTGAAAATAATTAATTACAAATTCGGCAATGAACGTTTTTAATTAAAGGGTTACATTAAGCCAGGGTTTCCCAAACTTTTTCAGCGACGGAATACTTGGCAAACCCGAAAATTTTGGCGGAACACTTTTATAAATACAATGGAACCAGTTTTTTTACATTTTTAAAGGAACTGATAAAAAAACGTAAAGTGGGATAACGTAAATTCGGGGTACTAAAAACAGTAGAACCCGTTATTTACATTTTTGAAGGAATTGTTAAAAAAAGTATATATATTGAAAAATATTTAATTGTTTAACATAATTTTTAAAAGGGTGCATTTGATTTACAAAAGGTGCATTTGATTTGTAAAAAGTTGTAATTGATTTGTAAAAGGATGCATTGAGTTGTTTTCAAGTTATATAGGTGTTCTAAAAATACTTGTGAAACTTCTCTATCGACTTGAAAATTTAATTCATCTAAACATTCATCTAAGACAGGAAAACAGTCAAAACATATGCAAGATGTATCAACCAGGAAGGATTTGTTAAAAAATTGATAAAATGATGTTGCAAATTAATTTGTGCCTTCAAGAAGACTAATAATTCATTTCGAAGTTCATAAAAGGTTTAATAGTCCTTTTCCTCTGGATAGCTATATCACTTCAGTATGTAATAAAAGTACTTTATGTTCACTACCCATTTCATAGCACAAAATTTTAAATAATCTGGATTGAAGTGGTCTAAATTTAACATAGCTTATCATTTTCACGGCTTCATCGGCTGTTGAATTTTTTTAGTAGCCTGCTCATTAAGAACACATTAAACCATGTCTTTCGCACATGGCTTAATGAGTGTTTCTCCAATTTTATGAGCTTCACCATTAAGTGCAGTACGATAACTCACGCGATAAGACGCTTCTGTTGCATTTTCATATTCAGTTTTAACCATTGTAAGCATTTAAAATTTTGACAATTTGGACTTAGTGAGTCACGTTGTCTCTTAAAAAAATGCATGTCTTTTCCATGAAATCAGAGTGTCGTTTCGAAGTGCCTACTTAGTTGGAGCCAAAGAACTGTTTGCGAGTATTTGTTGACACAAATCCCACATTGCATCAGGAGCATCTGAATTGCCAATATACGTAAATCCAATATTCAAATAACTTTCATCATGCTTCCGCTTTGGTCTGTACATAGATGACACTTGTTCTTCAATATCCAATTTTGAAGAAATTACAGTTTTTGGATTATTTTCTTCTTCGATGATAGATGTATCAGAATATTTTTTGTGAAATATCTATTTAGGCTCCGCGGAACACCAGTGTTCCGCGAAACATAGTTTGGAAAACCCTGCATTAGGCCATTATCGATATCATATTTTAATAAATTGTATTAGCTGTGTTTAATATACAAATAAAACTTATTATTATTGTTTTTGTTTGAGTTCGAAGAGATGTTACTTTTGATAAATCAGCGAAAAGTAAAACGTATAAATGTTGTACATTATAATGTTTAGCGAATGTTCTTATTTTTTTGCAGACATAAATTCTATAATATTTCAATTAAAAAGCTTTTAAATTAAAACTATTGATAGATAGCCAGCATTTGTAAATAATCCTAAATTTATTATAAAATAAAATTTCAGCATTTAGATATTCTGTAAATATTTTTTAATAATCTTTATTTTGATTAATTAAGACTTCAATAATGTAATAAACAATAGTAAATAAGGTGATAACTAATACTGTTTCATAATCTAGTTTTTTGTTCCCTCTATAAAAACCATTATCTCGTACGACTTTACTGTAAGCTAACGTTGCCGTTGGACTTTCGCGTGCGTTCAATGGAATAACGTTGTTTCAAGTATCAACATGTTTAGAGAGGCTTCCGGCGTTCTCTTTTCTAGTGTAATATTAGAATAACGTTGTAACTACATACGAGGATCATGTTTTTTTGGTTGTTTTTAATGAAGTATAATAAAATATCGTCACTATAAATAAAGTATTTTTCTCGAATACTGTAAAATACAACTGTTGTTAGTTACCAACTTATTCACGGCTTATATTCATTCAATTACCATGCTTTTCTACGACATCGTTGTTTGTGTCTATTGTCGAATTAGATGACCTTTAGTCCCTTTTTTATACAGTGGATCGAATATTGTATCGTAGCCATGGGCAAGTTTCTTAAAAGTTAAAATTTAAAAATGTAGTGTTTGATCTTCCCTTAATTGACAAAAAAAATAAATTTCAATGGTAGTGCCTTTACTGATGACGAATTTCATTATGAAACTTTCTTGCAAAACAAGGACAAAGTTTTATTGTATATATAAAAAAATGAGTCTTATTATTCATGAGAAGATTGTAAAATACCTGAAGAGTTTTCTAAAGAAGATGATTATGAAAAATAGTCTAATTCTTCTAAAACCAAGGAAAAACATGCAATTTTCATATCTAGCCCAAATGTTACATTTTTACATATTTATGTTGATATTAAAATTAAAAAAAATGCGTATCCCATGAAATTTTAATATTAGTTTAAAGCCACTGTTATAAGAATTTTCAACATTTTAACTGCAATAAAAAAACCCATAGAGCGATGGACTATAATTTTTAATTAGTTTTATTTATGAGTTTTTTATTTAAATTATGATTAAACTAAAAATAATTTAATATATTTAAATGGTATATGCGTGTTATATTTTAATATACAAATATTCACTAATTTGCTCTCATAATACACATATTTTCAACTACCATCAATCTTTTTAGGTTGTCCTTTTTTTTTGGCTGATATTAAAGAAATTGTCTTAATATCTCTCCTAATTAGGGCTTAGAATATGTAAAAAATAATTTTAATAGCTCTCCGTTTTCATTTTCAATTTACTTATTACTTTGTATGTTTAATATATTGGATTGATGCAATTTTCATTGATTTATTTAATAAATAATCTCCACCGGTTCTTATAACATTCTCCCACCTTTTCATCGACAGATTAACACACTGTCTACGATTCATAACTCTTTTATTAATCAAGATATTGAGCCGAAA
The DNA here is from genome assembly GCA_022495035.1 of Philopotamus ludificatus. Classification (NCBI taxonomy): domain Eukaryota; kingdom Metazoa; phylum Arthropoda; class Insecta; order Trichoptera; family Philopotamidae; genus Philopotamus; species Philopotamus ludificatus. Next base: position 101,302 of record JAGXCT010034294.1, read on the forward strand.
ATTAAATTACTTGAACTTCAACATTTATTGAATAGTAAATGCAAAAAAAAAATATTTTTATTGTCACCAAACTTTTTAGTAACGGGCCGAATTTATTTTTTTATAAAACATGGTTTGAATGTTAAATGATTAAGTTCTTAAATGGTGTTGATTTTGTAGTAAATATACATAATTAATCAATTGCAGACAAAAGTCGGCAGTTTTTTTTGTATTGCTCCAATTATCAAGTATCTAACCCAAAAAAAAATTGAAAAAAACAAACCATTGTTAAAGTTACAGCCGATCAAACGCATAGTGTCGTCTAGCGTGTGATATGCGCGCCCCGGACATTCTCAAAAACGCTTTTGACGCGAAATCCACGTCCCCCGTAGGCAATGAGTTAATAGCATTGGAGTAAAACTCTTATGTGTTTACCTGCTAAAATTATTTGCAGTGATCTGATTAAATGATAATCAGTAGGAGCAAGGTCTGGAGCATATAGTGGCTGATTAATAACAATTTAATTCGTTAGGCATCTGTTGGGTCATAATCACAACATGTGATCACGCGTTGTCGTGATGAAATACTATCACTTTTTAGCAATTCTGATCTATTGACAATATAGTTTCGCTACGTAAGTGTTTGAAAAATAAAATACCCTTGCAATCCCACCAAACACAAAGTATTACTTTTTTTGGTGAATTACGACCTTCGAAATTGTTAATGTGGCTTGTTCAGATATACCCTAATGTATTTTCGGTGTTATGTTATTTTACACTAAGCATTTCTTATCTTCAGTCACCAATCGATGCAAAAAGGGTCGTGCTTTTATCTTGCACTCAATGCAAAACAAATGTTTAAACATGGTCAAATAAATTGGCAGGAGGAATCCAATCATCGTACCGCGAAATATACGCTGAAAATGTTTCACTCTGGTGTTTTGACGTAGTCAATTATGACTTTCATCTTGTTTTCATCAGAATTCAAAGGTTGCCCGTTCTATGGTTTATTTCTTTATGCTTGTTGAATTTTTAGGGCATCTTCTTAGTACACATCGTAATTTTTTTGGCTTAACTTAATTTAAATTAGAGAAGATAATGAAAAGGATAAATTTAAAACAGAAGTTATTCATCAGTTCTGAGAAAAAAAATCTTTTTGGTATGATCATGCAAAAACGTCTTAACTTTTGCATCAACCCATTATTAATAATTTATGCTTTTTGTCGAGTCGTTAATTTATATGTAATTCTTGAGATGCGTGTGACATTTCTCATTGATCTTGTCAGTGTCCAAGTGCACGGCCGGCCATTATCATCGCCTCAGCGTCCACTACGGTCCAGTGGAACGCAGCAGCGTAATAGCAGGCTGTGTTTGCACCGAACGGTGAACGTGCTACATCTTGTTGCTCGCACCGTATAATTAAATATTTATAGAATGATCATCTGCCTAATGACACGGTCTGATTGCATAAAAAATTACATCCACACAGTGGGCACGGCCTTCTTCTTCTCGGCTGTGGTCGTAGAAGAAGACGTGTGTGCGTGGTGCCAACAATCGATATGCGAAATAACGACCGGTAAACACTGTGATTAAAGCAGCTCGTGTCAATGTTTTGATATATATATTTTTTTTTTTTCTGACTGCAATAAATTTAAAAATGTATCTGCGGCTCAGCCTCCCCGATCACCACTCTCGCCATTCTCCGATGCAAATCGCGATAAATTTCAATTTCGCAATTGTTATTTTGATTTATTTGAATCGTAGATGCGCTCGAATCAGAATCTATGCGTCCATCTAATAGTAATAATTCAAGAACGAATTGAAATGTTTATTTATTTCTTCCGCAAAATGGTGAAACGACAACAGGAAATTTCACAAAAATCAATTTTTCAACGAAACGTATTCGATGGACTTTTTAACATCGTGATTGATCGACGCACGTACAAAATTGCTGAATCTACAATTAATCAATGTAAATGTCATAAATATATCGCTAATTTAAAAACAAGTTAACAATTAAAGTAAAGTCCGCTTTATATATTTATTTATTTATTAACTTAAATCAATATAAATATTATTCTAGAATTTTACTGTTAATTTTATCGCCAGCTTAAGTATTTTGTCCGACATTATAATTATCATTTGATTCTCGATCGCATGTTTGGCTATTAATTATCTATTGTTATTTTTATTATCATAGTGAAACATAATATTTTTACGATGAAATTAAGTAGTAAATATACAAAGATTATGACTTTAGTAGAGATAAAAATGAAATTCAGCGGTTCATTCAAGAACCATGCTTCATTATTTATATTTCTATTAATATTATGATTTTTGTTTAAAATACAGTAATATATTGATTCATGTACCTTAAAAATATTCTCTGATGATGAAAATATTTCCGGTCTTTTTTGTATTTAATTATCTGATTCAAAACTCATTATCTTGGAAGATGGATTTTAATTAAAACTCAATAATTGCCTAACAATTAGATACTCTTCGTCTACTTTTTATTCCTCAGCATTATTTCTCACAGTTAATATAATTAAATAATCAAATCATAAAAGTATGATTCTTCATAAGAAATATTTTTAAATAGCGCATTCCTTGCTGTATTTTTCAATTTTCATCTGCATTTTTTGTCAGAATAAATTGAATTCACTCTAATTGATGAATGCGATTTTATTTCTCTATTTTGTGTCCAATTTAGTTATTTTTTGCTATCGGTTTGTCTTCATTTTTTCATCATCACTGGTTTTTTGGCAGGCTTTCACGGTATCAAATCTAATTTATTTAGCTTGCGTTAGATGATTATTTTGCTCCTTTTCTTTTACTAACTTCAAAGAACTCTTTTTTAATAAATCTAGCAGTAAAAAATTGTTTTGATCGCATAGTTTACGTCAAATAGCGCTTGTTTAACTATTCCGGTTCGATTTTCCTTATCACTGATTTATTTTAGATCTCAATTTATCATTTAATTATTCAGTGATGACTTGACTAAGACTTTGACTAAGATCAAATATCAGATGAAGCGGAAAAAAATACATTTTTAGATAAGTTTATTTAAATAAAACTGTACAATATTATTCTTTTATATATTTTCCGTTGCTATCTATGATCTTCCTCTACAGAATAGTTAGTTTTTAATAACTTTCTTAAATTTCTTCCGGTTATTATTAATAAAATTCGATACAAGTAATTTTGGACTCAACAATTGCATTTTTTTTATTTTGAGGCAAAATTTTTTATCGAATAACTCTTTTAATATAAATCCTACAGGTCACAAACTTTTTGTATTTGTCAAAAAAAGTCTAAAGAATAAATTTTATAAATAATCATTGACATTTATTATCCGCAAATACGAAAACAAATTAACAATATTCGCTTCTGTTGCCACGGGCGCAATGTTTTTTCTTGCTCGCATCTCTTCACTCGCACTCGGTACATCGGTACCGAGTGCGAGTGAAACCGTGCAACTGACGCGTGCTGCGAGAATTCAATTGGGGGCAAGTGCTCAATTTGCGGCTGGACATCGCCGAGTGCTCGTGTCACTTACGCGTCATATTGATTAGTGAAAAAATAAAAAATCCAAAATATCAACCAAATTATGAAGCCTATAATAAATAACTATTTTTATTCTCAATTTTTTTTAAAAAAATCAGGATATTGATGAAAAATTCAGGTACAGAACATCTAAATTCTGGAGAATTCATCTTCGTTTTTTTTTCTAAAACTGATCGTACCTCTCTACCCAATACCTCATTTAATCTTACTAATTGGGTACATTACACCTCAACTGTGACTATCTAACCAAGTTGAATTAATTCTTAGTGAATTATTCCTAAACTATCTCACCGAATAATAAAGGAAAACCTTTTTAACTGATTCGACAGCAGCAAACTGATTCGATAAAAGCAATTACATTCACTTGTCATCGCCAGTAAGAATTATTCTAAGAAAGGGAACTTTGTCAATTATTTTCGTGCCTTTGAAAATTATCCTCTAATATTGGCGATGAAAAACCGAGGTCTAATGACAATTCTTTGATTGTTTTACAAGGATTAAACTCCAAACATGAGTGTCATTGATTTTAAGAGGTCTGCCTGGTTTTGGTTTGTCCTTTCACTCACTTTCACCGCTTTTGAACTTTTGAAACCATCTTTAGCACAGTTGAGACCGTAAGATATCTTCATAAATATAAAAAAAAATACATTTCTGTTCGCTTTGCCTAATAAATCGATTCAAATTATTAAATGATTTTTGTAATACTTTGTATAGAATTTTGTTAAAATGTTAGGAATGATATCTTGCATATCTGTAGGAAGTAATATTTCACAACGTTTCATTCATTCAATCTGAATATCAATCTGACGGCGTTAATGTATGTGTATTAATCAAGGCGATGTTTTCACAGAATAATTATATAGTGGCCGCGTCCCATGCACGTTCGATACTTTTGAAATATCGCTCATCCGACTGCAGTTCCGCTACTCGGATACCAGATCTCAGATCACAAAGATCACCGTATGTATATATTTATATGAATTATGTCTTTTTTGTCGTAAATCCGTAATTAGTAACAGTGTCAGTCGTCCGCACCGGACACCGGGATGTCCGATGGTCTCGGCGATCGGGAGCGAGGCTGTCGTTGGCCAACATTTTGGGCGGAAACATCAAAAGATTGACCCACTAACGCGGGTATCGATTCCTGGTTACGTCGTGTTTATGACATTGCAATTAATGCGCGAATTTAATTTATTAATCCGGAAAACGGTGTTCGGACGGTTATTGAGTCATAAGCTGGATCAATTAATTTGCCGTGATTAGTATTAGCATAATTGCGGATTGGTAAGAATTTCGAAATGTTAAATTGCGTTTGTGCATACGTTATCGCGAAGATTTTCCTCGAGATTGTAATTTTATTCAGATATAAAATTTATTGCGATGCCATTTGTCACGATTCGTTAAAAATTTTGTTGTTTTTAAACGCAATTTTATGCAAAATCAAGTTTATAATACAAATTATACATTCATTGATGCGATATCGGTGGATAATTAAATATGAATATCTTTTAAATAAATTTTATTAATTATAAAGACATTGTGTCGAAAATTTATAGCCAGTTTTCGGTTGAAGTGATTCCCTAAAAACTTTAAAAATCATGTTATATAATTATTTAATCGCTCGTTCTTAAAAAAAATAATAAATAGGCAAACCGTTATGGATTTTCTTAATTAATTTAAAATTAAATGTGATTTTTATCAGATTCGGATTCAGCAGCTAAAAATAAAAATTCGCATAAATTTAATTTCCCCATTCTTTGAGATCACAATTAGTTATATCGCCGTTCCAATTTGTATTAAAAACACGTTAATTTGCTATAATTTTATTTTTTACAATTAATCGTGAGTAATTGAGCGTTGAGATATTATTTTTTTTATTTATTAAACGCGTTAGAACACAGTATTAATCACATCAGCCTCTAACGGCTCCAATTATTCACACAGCGAAAAGTCTCGCTTCTTTATTTTGCCAAAGACATAGAAATCATTTCATCAACCACTCAACGTGTTAAAATAAATATATTTCCATTAGTCATAGGGATAGAGAATTATCTCACAAAAAATGCGCTGTTCAACTTATAATCCCCGATGGTACTCGAGTCATTAAACGATCTGCGCATAAAAAATATGTTCGTAATCATCGGCGGATAGATCGTGCGTATAAGGAAGTGCCGGCAGCTTTCACAGAGGATCAGTGCCTCAGCTTCCTCAGATTATATAACTTCAAGATCAACTCGTCCACTTGAAACCTTTAATTTCTGCAGCGATCTCTTGACCCCCAGCGCCGACTGTTCCCTGCAATCTTCTGGTGTTTATAACCATGGGATAGTTCTGAACGATTGCAGATTCCTATGCGAGTTTTATGTTTCCGGGTTGTGGAGAAGGTGTGGCCCGAGCCTGGCGAGGGGAGACAGTAAATGGCAGGTGTGGTCAATTGACGGCTCGCAAGGGAATGCCAGGGAAAATTGGAATGTTCAGCTTTGATTAGTTTCAGAGTTTGCTATATTATCAAAGTAATTCCCTGAAGTGAAATATTTATATATATTTTTTTGTATAATATATTATATTATAAAAAAATATAATAATTGAAAATATATTGCCACACCGAATTATGGGTTTGATAAAAAAAATATGAATCTTAAATAATCTATACATTTTATTTATTATTCCTCTTTATGTGTATGGTATGCACTTCTGTCAGCGGTTTTTCTAATCATCAAGGCATTTTGAAACGCAATTTACGTCGTGGCGTTGTTTTTATCCTTTCAATATTAGCTAAAGGTTGCTAATTCGTGTTTTCTTTCAGCTTTAGGTGTTAAAGAAGTCGCAAGTCCCATATTTGATGAATATGAAAGCTCATAAATCATAGCGGTGTAATTTTTGACCCACTAAAACACGTATAATCTTTTTAACCCATATGTTATAGCGGCCGAAAACAACCGCGTCGTCTGAATGGGGTCCTTCAGAGACCCCAAGCATTTTAATTAAATAGATTATTCTAAGAATAAATATAGTTATTCATAATATGCTTCATATTTTGGTTTTGTTTCACTCGCACCCGGCTCATCTTACCGGATGCGTGCAGAAAAAAACCTCGCGCCCGTGGCAACAGAAGCGAATATTATTGTTTTTTATTTTTTTCCGCAATTATAGACAATAAAGAACAATTATTAATTATAATATTTATTCTTTAGACATTTTTAGATAAATAGAAAAGGTTTGTGACATGTAGGATTTATATTAAAAGAGTTATTGGAGATAAATTAAAAATTTGGGGTCCCCAATAGACCCCATCGGCACGGCTAAATAACAGTAAATATGGTTCCATAATGCCACTAGTAATATGCGGTGACCATCCGTTATGTAATTCCGGGGATAATTCTGTATTTCAATTGAGTCCGATTTTTTCTTAAAACATACAGGACGTACAAATGTAAAATAAAAAAGATCAAAATAAATTTAAAAAAATGTACCTTGTTGAATGAATCTCCGTCAAATACCTTTTTGTCCAGATGTAGAAGCAAGCTTTTATGAAATAAATGCCAAGTGACACAAACATTGATTTATTTGCTTAGGTTAAGTTTAGATTAAATTAAAAATATTTGGACACCAAAAAAATAGTAAAAAATCTCTAAAAAATATTCCTTTCAACTTGTGTGTGTCAAATGCTTGCAATGCAATAGAGAAAGAGTTTTTTTGATAATGAACAGTATATAGATAAGCTAAAAAGCTCAGTTGTATGATGAGTAAAAACGTTAAAAGCTTTGTCGGTTTAAAACTTATTCCCCGTCTCCGTTTTCACTCCCAAAAATATGGTCACCGTATACTATTGTCACTACCAATGTCAAGATATTTTTTGTTTAACCTTGTATTCCATCCTTGATTTAGACAATTGATATTATTTTTATATTCCAATGCTTCACTTTTTTGGTTCCCTTTTCCAAAAAAAATTACTTTCTGGTATTGTAATTAAAATATTTCAACAGCATTACATTTTACTCTTACGAAATGTCCCATGGAATTAAAAAAATAATATTAGATGAAACGATATCTGACGAATATACAGAACTTCCTAATATAAACTAATAAATTCCTAATAAACTTATCTTGACAACAAATATTCGCACATTTTTCTTTCTCATCTTTGCCAATTACCATTCCCATATTATTTTATATGAGATGCGAATTGCTGCTATACTTTTGTTGTGTAAATTGACAACAAATTTATTTAACTCAGTATGTGTAATACATATTTATAAAATATATAATTTGTCTCACTATAGAAGGGACTGTCGTACACACCGATCATTAGCAGAGGCGCTATAGAAGGGTTGACTGAAAGTCTTTAATGATCAATCGTGGATCTAACATAAATGATACTTTCAGTATCCGAAAATAAAATTATGCAATAGATTTGCAGGTGAACGAGCCTTAACAAAAAAAGCTCTGTACAACGTTTTGCGTGTTTAAGGTACAATAATCTTAACACTGTATATCCATCTGTGGTCAAATAGTAGAATTACATTGTGCATCGTTATCAGAAAAAAAATGCTATGGCTCTTACGCCAAAAGGCGTGAACGGCTCATAACGCTTGGATACAAAATCACGCCAAAAGGCGTGAACGGCTTATAAAGTGTTAATATACAAAATAAATTAAAATTTATTGGACAGACGTTGATTTAGATATGCTTTTAAATTTGATCATTTAATGATTTAAAATTAACCGCCATCTGCAAATCTGTTCAAATTGGCCATGCAATCCGTTAAAAATTCAATACAATGTGAAAAAAAAGTTTAAAATTCAATTTGATGCTTTTTACTGTTAATTCGGTTGCCCTGATCTGTTCCATGTCACACACCAGCACGTGTCATCAACGTGCATTGTATGGACTGTTCCGCACGAATAGCCCAACTGGATAGAGCCAAGTGGACGACCCACAATTTACGACAAAATAAATATATCAGAGACACAAAAAAAGCCATTAAGCCACTTTTTTCACTGCAAAGAAGCACATGAATAGCCTATTGAAGTTCAATATGCCCATAAAAAAATGTTGCGCGTAACCTAATTTTCTCTAGATAAATAGAAGCGAACAAACCTCCGCCGAATGGCAGCTTCCAGTCTTTGTTTTGCATCTGACGATAAAATATATAGAAATATAGCCGATTGTTGTTAATTGTGTCAAGAATGTCATAGAGTCTGCGCGTTTCCTGTATTTAATATAACGAAAATCTGTGTTAATTACGTCTCTTTGTCTGTATCGGTAGCGTAATGAGCATTTGTTTGCTTTCTTTACAAATTTACAGTTATTTGTTTATTTTTTTATTTCGCTATTGTCGTTTTGAGAATTTTAAATTATAATTTTGACTCAAAATTATTCTGGATATAATGTATGGGACGTGATCGGGTCAACGGCATTAAAAACGATAACCACACACCACTGTTTTGCGGTCGATGGAATGTCTAAATTTGCAAAACGCTGCAATAATTATTTATATAGCATAAATAATAAATTGTATTTACCGTTGAATTGTGTCGTTGTTATTTGCAATACTGTTAAACCAATAAACGATCGATTAATTGCAGTGTTATTATGGAGATATAGTGACGGCTCATTGATGATCGTTTTTATTTAAATCAAATGTCGTTTATTTATTAAGGCAGTTAAATTTAATTGGCATGAATACCGGCCCTGATTGGTTTATTTTTATTATATTATCAATCAAAACACAAAACAGATAATCAGTATACATAATAAAAAAAAATATAGCTCTATGATTAGTATTTTTCAATCCATATACAGTGCACTCTCGATTATCCGGGTTAATGCTGGGGAGGATGATCACGGA
>JAGXCT010034295.1:0-25924 GCA_022495035.1 Philopotamus ludificatus
GGCGGCTCAAAAAATGTCATTTTTTATAAAAAAATGGATTATTCTATGAATAAATTATAAAATATGTTACGTTTTTTTAACCGTGAAAAATGTATCTTAGTAAAAACAACGATTTTTGTATTGAATTAAAATCTACTTATTTATACAGACAATCCTCCTATAGCGCTCCCTGCCATAGAGCGGCGTGTCCCTCATACAGTGCTTCCTTCTAGATCGCCGTTTTCTACAAAAACGCTAAATTTTCAAGATCAAATTACATATTTCGTAAATATGTAATAAAGGTCAATGACCTTTGATTTACAACAAAATCAAACTCGTGCGGGTGAACAAACTAAAAATTTAACAAGGTCAATTAAAATATGTGAATGGAATAAATGTTTAATGTATTGATTTCGTTCAATTTAAAAAATGCAATTAAATACCTAATCATTTGGAGATGGATGCCTAGTCTTCTACAGGGTGGTCTTTATCCCGGCGCTATAGGATATATGATGTCTTTTGATGATTTTTAATATAATATGTCATATTTAATCATAAACCAATTGTTAATGCGTACTATTATACTTAGCCATCAAAGGGTTAGCATTACTTTTTAATTAAGAAAAACTACATGAGAACATGCAGTGTTGTAATATAGCTTCACGGGTCAACAATTTTCATTTCTGTCACGATGTCGAGTCTGCAACGCCCATTGATCGTCTCTAAAAGTGTTGAGGTTCTTCATTGTGAACTTATGTCATTGCATCGCAACGATTCTAAGAAGGAAAATCTAGGGCATCAATCGCAATCTAATATTCAAATGAGATTTTCCAACGCACGTGTTAAATAAAATAATGAACATAGCTTATATGGTCGCTGACCATGGTGCTCCATAAACGATCGAATTACCATAGCGTACTTCTTTTTATGGAAGAGTGGATTTGATCATTTCGCATTATGTGATTATATTAATTTTATTGTTTGATCGTTTGCAGATGGGAGAGACTGAGCAGCTCCATGTGATGGAGGGCCAGATCTCTCGTCTGGAGTGCGAGCTGCAAAGGCGAGATGACATCATACAGTCTTTGAGGAACATTGACGTGAGTATTGACATTCTTTTTCTTGTGTTTCTATTCGATCGCGGCCCTTGTGACGTCATATTGGCGCTAGAAAGTGACACTTACACGCCTTTTTCAACACGGACAAGTGACTCTTCTCACATTTCGAGTCCATTGCTCGTCATTTCCTGCTTCTCGAGTGCTTTTAATTATCTCCTGGATGCATTTCCAATATCAATTTGCATACGGTTATGCAAAGAGAGTGAATAGAGCCAAGGATTAGTGGCCATGACTTGTAGACATGGTGTTGGACGTTAAACATTTTCCTTCCGCAATTCACGTCCATAATCTTTCATAATGCGTTAGTGCGTCTATTCACGCATACAATTTAATCTGCATTGTAAAATTTGATAAGGAAGAAAGCGCCTTTATGCATTTATGAATATTAGAAATTAACATTTTTTTCCTACGCAATGTTCGAGATCTATTATGCTAATCGATTTTCTTTTAGCTAAAGGCTATTCGGCCCTACAATTTTCGATTCATCGAGAGTGAAAGTCGCTATATGAGCCCAATTTAATAAAAAAAAGGGAACATTAAACGCATTGAATAATAATAAATATTAATAAATGGACTTATACCGCTTTCAAATTTATTGAATAATATGTTATACAATTTACAGACTAAACGAGACAAGCAGCTCGACTCGCGCCAGTTCGGCAAAGATGGTATCTTAAAGGTAATGATAGTGATAAAAACAATAATATCTAATCATTAATTAATCTATGTACATATTGATTCGCAAAAACTAATCGAATTTTCCACAATAAGATAAACAATGCTTGGTTTTAACAATGCATTTTTTTTTCTAAAACTATTTCAGGATACGATATCTGATGCTGATTCTGCGGTGTCGTCGGGTCCCACATCCTTGTCTCCGCAACCTTCGCCTGACTTATGGGTAATTTAATGATTTAACATTATACCACACAACTGATAACATGCTTTAAATCAAGCTAATCATCTTAAAAAGATATATTTATTCTAATATTTGGTTGATGCAAAAGTGTTATATATTTTATACGACATAATAACATTTATTAAACTCTCTTAACCCGCTTACTCCCACGGGGCCGATCATCGGCCCCAACTGGTGTATGCCAAAATTCCCAAGGGGCCGATCATCGGCCTCAAAACTTTAAAAAAAATATGCTCAATATATTTTCGTTTAATTAAATTCATAATGTTTTATAGGTGACATGTAACAGTTTATGACGAGTTATTGATTTTACTACATATAAATTTGTTCATACCATTTTTTTAGTTTATATAAAAAATGTTCGCAACCCTAAACTTGGTTAGATTATTTATAAGGTGTTAAATAATTATAATAACCTTTATACAACTTTATTAAAAAAAAGTTTTATAAGTTCCTGGAAGGGTTCGTGATATTTGCTAAAAATCATTTTCTATTTTCATTTCCAATTAATTTCTTTACATAAATAATTCATTTTTAGGTTAAAATGATTCAAACTAAAAGTTTATATTGTTTTAAGAATATTATTTTTTCTTTTGTTTGTTTATGTTTTTATTCATATTTGAAGATTACTTATTATCATACATTCCACGGTGAGGGCCTCAAATAAAGAATTACGTTTTTAAACGAATCATTAGCTGAGAAAAAAAAAATAATGAAAACTCTCGTTTTTTACCAAAAAATTGCTTGGGTTTCTTCGCATATTCTATGCAAAAAAGGCTGGGATTAAAAGGGTTAACTTTGAAACATAAAATGCATTAAGGGTAGTTTTTACCTGCTCTATTGCATCAAAATACCCTTGCAATCCCACTAAACACAAACCAAAAGATGCACAAGTTTTAACATGTTTTTATTGATTTAATCAATCATATAACCTCCATAATTTCTTATAACATTATCTCACAATTCTATCGATTTATTAATACCATTGAAGTAAAACATCTCTAACTTTGAAGAAAAAATAATCCATCAAGGGTAGTTTTTTCAGTGATGTGAATATATCATATTCGGATGGAGCAAGATCTGGACAATACAGTGGATGCTTGACATTTGACTACAATGTATGGATAGCATAACAGAAAGATTCATTAATATTCCTCCCAGTGTCAAATCACGACACTGGTTAATTTCTAATATTATTTCAATTGGATTGAAATTCATATTATTTGTTTTAGATTCATTCATTAAATTTCCTAATATTTTTTTATTGTATAGGAGGGGGGGGTATATCCCCAATTAAAACACTATAGGCGTGCCTCGTCCCCTGGCCAGTGTTATAAAAAATTCCCTTAGTTCAGTTCATCTATATTTTTCAAAGGCGAATTAATTATGTTAACTGTTGCCAATATTGCTCCTCTGTAATTGTTTGATTACGTTCTAAGAGTTCAAAATACACAAAATACCCTTGCATGTTATAAAGTTAAAAAAAAACCTAACCCCAAATTTTGTATGGGTGCCTAACTTTCTAAAGGTTTATTTTCTATAGCGTGGTCCCTATCTAAGCGTTATAGAAGAGTTAACTGTACTAATATTTAACGGCGAAAGATATATGTGGAAAAGATTATCTAAACCGATCCGTCACGGCGGGTTCGAATTAGAATAATATTGTGCAGTTCGATCACATTCATTTTTTTTATTAATAAAATATTTAACTGATTCTGCTCTTTTAACCGATCCGTCACAGGGGCTCGAAACCAACCGCGTCTAACAAAAGGGAATCTATTTATAAGGGGAAATAGACCCCAAGCATTTCAACTCACAAAATATTGATGAATTCTTCATAAATATATAGACTTTTTTTTTAAAAAAAAAAAATATTCTAAGAATAAAAATAGTTATTCATGATACGATTTTTTAACTAATCAATATGACGCATAAATGACATGCGCACCCGACGATGTCCCACCGCACACTAAATTCTCGCGGCACGTGTCATTATTGTACGTTTCACTCGCACTTGGGACATTGTTACGGATGGGAGCGAAAAAAATCATCGCGCTCGTGTCTACAGAAGCGAATATTGTTGGTTTTTATTTTATTCGCAATCGTGGATAATAAAGTCAATGATTATTTATAATATTGATTTTTTAGACTTTTTTAAACAAATACAAATAGTTTGTAATTTGTAGGATTCATATAAAAAGAATAAAAAAACTAGGCAAATAGACCCCATCGGCACGGCTAGGTTAATGACAACTTTGGCATTGCTTCTTTGCCATTAATTGGCATATATTTGCAGATATAGAAAAGTCGTTTGCAGTTTTCTAACCGTGCATTTAATCTCAATCAATGATCACTTTCAGTCAAAATGTAAGATCTTTGAAGGGTTATTTACCCCTGCTCTATATAAAAGGATTATTTTAAAACAGATGTTATTCATCAGTCCCGTAAAAAATACTTTTTTGTTAGGATCATACAAAAAAAGTCTAAACTTTTGCATCACCCCTATGATGTATAAATTTATTTTAAGCCGGTTTGATGAGAATTTCTGCCAAAATATTGAAATCTCATTGAAATTATTTATTTTATATAATTATTTATTGATTTCAGTATCAATCACGTGAATCTTCTCTGAGAAATATGGAAGATAGCTTGCTAGCAACGTTTAGAAGGCAAATACATGAATTAGAAATGGCTCTAAGCATTGTAAGAAACATTTTATTTACATATTCAAATGAATAATTATTCTTTTATTTGTGTAAATTATTGTTAAACTTTGTTTTGGTTGTGTTTTAGTCGAAAGCTGGGCATCAGAGCGCCCAGTCCCGAGCAACGGAACTTGAAGAGCAGCTCCAAGACCTCCGAGAGCATGCGGATCTGCTCGAGTTCCGTTGCTTAGAACTAGAAGACACCAGTGAAAAGGTAACATTTTCAATCAAACGTGTTTTAGTGACAGATCTTTGAGTGTTGCGAACAATAAGAAATATGCATGCTCGGTATTACCGCAGTGGATACTATTACAATATATTATTTGATCTAACAATAATTAACAAGCCATAGCTAAAAGGCATTATTATGAATCTAACACATTAAACAATCAAAAAATTTAAACGATTGTATGATTATATGTACGTTGAATAAAAGCCGTAATGCGGCAATGAAGCTAAAATTTGCATGATACAATTTGCACAACCTCTCCTTTATTATATTATATTATATTGTATTATATACATCATAAACTTTAAAATATAATATATATAATTGATTGTTACAGAAAAATTCTATTGAAAAAATAACAGATTGCGATTCCGGATGGAATTCACCCGAAGTTTGTCTTAAGAGTTCTGCGTCGCCGCCGCTAAGGCGATCAGATTCCGGTTATAAATCGCCGACGTACAGACCGTCATCGCCGAGAGGAAAGAGGATATTGAGAACGCCGACGGCATCCGTATCCGAGAGTAGCTTTAGTTCGTATATCGATAATAATAATAGTACAAATGATATGGAAACATTACAAATTGAACATGAGGACGCAGTACTTAACGAAATTCATGACGACGACGATGTTAAAGATAGATTACGACAAATACTCATAAGAACATCGTCGGAAGACGATAAGAGCTGTTTAGAAAAAGTCTTACGGCTACTATGCACTCTACGAATGTCGAACGGCAATTTTATCAACGACGATTATGTGGTAAAATAACATAATATATATAATAAATACAATATGTTATATAAATAGCTTTAAAAATATTATTTAATGATTTCAGGCAAAATATAAGAATAATGATTTAGAACCAAATAAAGAATCGGCTAAAATCATCGCTACAATATCGCCGTATTCACAGAAATCCAATCACGATACGATAGAAACTAAGAGCGAGTCTAAAAAACCACCGTTTTGCTTATTGGAAAGCGGTATATTCGACGAAGCTGATTGGGAAAACAAAGAAACGCAGACGGAATGGTCCGATTTTATATATCACGAACCCGAGGGTGAATTAGAGACAGAGGTCCAACGTCTCAATCAAATACGGGAGCAATTTGAAAAAACTGGTGCTATTATAAAGAAGAAATTTGGAAGCGACCAAATTAATGATGAAACATCTTTTTATGAATATTATCCGACTGACACTATGCATTATTTAGAAAAAAGTCACAGGGAGATATACGAAGATCGCATTACGATGTTAGAGAATAAGATTTCGATTTACGAGAGCTCGAAAGAGGCAAAGGATAAAAAATTGGCACAGAGATTACAACGAGAGATCAATTTGCAATCTAAATTAATGGTATTGTTCATTATTATCATTTCATATAGCGTCTTATTAACGATATAATACATAATAAACATTATTAATATTAATTCCAGAATTTAGAAATTGATTATAAACGGTTACATGAGAAATATTTAATATTGGAAGAGGAACATTGCGAGCTAGAAGAGGCGGAAAACGATACGAGATTACATTGTCAACTGTTAGTTATAAATACTTATGTTTACCGTACACAAATATGCAATTGTTATTGTTATTGTTATTTGTTTATAGACTTCAAACAGAATTTGATTTACAATCGGCCAAACTAAACGACATAGACGACGAGAGGAACTGCGCTAAAACCGAGGCCAGCTGCTATCGGGCACTCGTCAAAGAATACGAAAACAAATCGTCGTATCTCGAAGAGCAAGAAAAAGAGTTGAAGGAAAAAATTAAAGTGATGGAAAACGCAGTGCCCGCTCTCGTATTCTGGAACATATGGAAAATCATCGATAAATATCCGGATTTCGATTTCAAAGTAATTTTACCGTTATTATAAATGTGTTTTAGATCAATCTCGGATCAATAAATGATATTATTTATTATTTATAGGCTGCTTATAAAGCTAAATTTGACAACTTATCGCTCGGATTAGATTCTAACGAATGTCTACAACCCGAAATCGAAGTAATGTTTGATTGTCTCACCGAACGCAATATTGATACAGATGCAATAGCGAATATAGAACAACTACAAAAGTACATAAAATAAAATTATTTTTCGTATATAGATACAAAAAATAATATAATTATTATTTGTATCTATATACAAAAAATAATTATATTATTATAGTTTCAGTGATCACGAAGAAGTTTTGAGATCCAAGATGGCTGCCATTGAAAAAATTGTATTAGAAAATAGTTTATTATTTAAGAAACAAGAAGAGGCCGCTGCAATTAGGATCAGAGCTTTGGAAGAAGAATTACAAACGCTCAAAGAGAATTCATCACAAATTAGCAATAAATCTGTAAATATATATTTTTAAATCGCTCATCGGTAATACAGTCAACACTTCTATAACGTTCAGATAGGAACCACGCTATAGAAAGTTAGGCACCCATACAAATTTGGGGTTAGGTTCTTGTATTTTGCGATTTGAAGCAAATCAAACATTTGGCCCATTTTTATATTTATATGCATTGAGAACGTTTAGTTGGATAACAACAGCTCGCGCCTATAGGCGCGAGAGGGTATTGACCTAGCAAATTTCTTCCAGTTTTTTAATTCGCAACAAAGGGAATTCAAAAGGACAGTTTTTTTAGTTAATTATTTTAAAATGCTTTATAAATGAAATATGTTTTATTTAGGATACATATTAATATAAAATAAAAATATATTAAAAACAAACAATAATTGAAGTAATAAAAATAATGGTGAACATTTTAAATTGTGTTATTATGCATTTAATTACTGTCAGGGTCATCTAATATCACGTTCCATCGAGACGTTTTTAATACCAGTTGCTCAATTTATAAAAAAAATTAGAATGATTGAAAACCCCTTTAACACATAAATACAGTAATACCCCCCGATAGCGCGAATTTGAAAATAATTCACGGAATTCACCCTGATAACGCGAGCGCGTTCTATTCATGCATAGCTCGACCGTAAACTCTATGCCGCTTGACTCGGTGCGTCCGTGTGTTGATCTCGCTCGCACATATCTATGTTCTCATGTGTGCGAGTGCTCGGCACATTTCTCACGTGCCGAATATTTCATTCATCTAAGATTCATAATTTTTTTTTACATTGTTCTTAGTTTTGGCAGGTTTGTATTTTTTTGCAAAATCTCCCTAACCCTAAATTTGTTATGTGCTTCATTATCCCGATAACGCGGTCCCAACTTTCGCGCTATCGGGGGTATTACTGTACCTAATGCCTTAAAAATCGTATGCATCGATTTACTTGATCATAATTTGTTCCACGACTATACAAGTAGAAAAATATTTTCTAACTGTTTTGTTAACTGTGTCTAAACTGGAACGTTTTTAGACGGTGATTCAACAAAACAAAGAACAGAACACGCCTAGCGATGTAAAGGAGCAAACAGCTACTGACAATTAT
The DNA here is from genome assembly GCA_022495035.1 of Philopotamus ludificatus. NCBI lineage: Eukaryota > Metazoa > Arthropoda > Insecta > Trichoptera > Philopotamidae > Philopotamus > Philopotamus ludificatus. The sequence continues at coordinate 8,400 of JAGXCT010034295.1, forward strand.
TTCCTAAGTGCACGTATATACATATTTAAAATGCACATTAATAATATTAATAATTAACCTTGAAAATGTTGCGTTTTGTAAAATGAAACGCTATAGAAGTGAACGCTATAGGAGGGTTGACTGTATACATATAATGTATATTATATTGTATTAATCATATCATTTAATCGCAGATTGAAAAATGTAACGATAAATGTAAAACAAAAATACAAATGCTAACCACAAAAGATGCTGAATATAAAGAAAAAATTAAAGCGTTGGAAAACAGAGAGGTCGTTCTACTCATGACGCTGACGCAAGCCGACGAGATGTGGGCCGGCGTCGAGAGCAAGTATAAACTTCAAATCAAACAGTTCGAAGATAACGAACTCCATCTCAAGGAACAGATCAACGAATGCGAGAATGAAAAGAACAAATGGAAATCAAAATGCAATCCGTTGGAACAGAAAGTACGTATATTTTTATTCCGACGCTAACAATTTCATATATATTTTTTTTTAATAACGTATTGATTTTGTAGATATGTGAATTAGAAGAATGCGAAACAAAGTTAGAATCTCAGCTCAAAAAACAAACTCAAGAATACAAAGATCTCTCGTTGAAAATGAACGCGCTCGAAGATCAACTATCTATCCATACGATCGAGCTGCATCAATCTAAAGAATCGTTGAAAAATATGGAAAATAAGCACAAGGTTCATAATTTTATTTACTAGACACATTGACTAATATCGTAACTAATTTATACGCTTTGTAAATTACATCAGCCGGTAACATGTGGTACATATTTACGTAGTTGTTGAAAACTAATTCATATACTAAAATTTTAGAACGACTTAACGTTGCAAAAGAAAAAAGTAGGTATAGTACAAGAAGAGCTCCAAATACAGAAGAAACAACAGATCGACGGCGACGAAGCGCACAATTCTAAAATGTCGTCGATTAAAAAACAACTTTCAAAGACATCGAAAGAGTTGCAAGAGTTAGAGGTTACTAACGGCGAATTGAAAGAAGAGGTATGTGACCGAGTAATCATATGAAATAGAGTACATCGTTCTTTTAATAATATTAATCTTTAAACGTATTACTAATGATCGCTTTTCATTATGGGTTTCGGTGATATATTATTTAAAAAATATTTATTATTTTCAACGATTCAATATTATTTTAGGTCGAGACATTAGAGAAAGAAGTTCAAAATTTATCGCAGAAACTGGCTAAACATCAGTGCGAGAGCGAAGAAAATGTTAAATCGCTACTGGAGGAATTGGTATCGAAATCGAGAGAGGCTGATAAATTAAGGAAAGAGCTCAGCGATTATCAAAAGCTTCCGTCCGCGTTAGAAGAGCTCGAGCAAATAAATCAAATGATGCCAAAAATAATCGACGGTCATAAAAAATCATCAAATACCGATGAAACCGATTCGATTTCATCCGACGATAACGTGCCGACAGTCGTCCACGATCACATGGCTGCCAACGGAAAACCTGCTCTACCGAAAAGAAAACCGAAACTTGATAATTTCAAAACAAAACAGGAGTGGCTTTTAAATAAAAATCGTTCAATCGATAAAACCGAATCGATGAACTCGGTAGATAAAAATGATTCCGTTGAAAACATCAATGAAAATAAAGCAGTACGTTTTCTTATCTATGTAATATAATTAAAACAAAATTAAATAAATCTAAATATTTGAATATTTTACAGCGACAGAATCAAATAAGAACCGTAGCTATAATCGATAATCCGATTCTGAAACAATGCGGACCGGTAGAGGTAAAAATAATGATTTAATCTATGTTTACCGTTACTAATATATAATTAAATCGATACAAATTAACACCCATTCCATCCTCCCTATAGATAAATATGCACAACACTGTCTATCATACCAAATCCAAAACATTAATTGGTCCGAAGCAATTACAACCTTCTACACAACACAATGGTGGTGGATATACTATAATCTCTCCTTTAAAAACCGAGATATTTACTTCTTCAAAATTAAAAATTTTCAAAACCCTCTCAACACACAACATGATAATTAGCCGGCTAAATAAAATTGTGAATAGTAGCGAAAGAAAACATAAATAATCTTAACACCGGTAAGATTCGGTATTGTCAGTATATCGACATTCACAATGAAAAACAAGAAATATATCACGCTTAATCTTTTCGCAGAATTCGACGCCATCTAACGAGGAAATAAAAAATTTGCCGTGGAAGCCGAAGCCGTTTCAAAGCATCGTTCCGACCGTCTTTTTGCAATCCAACAACGGATTGATCAAAAAAAATACGGCGTCCGATCTAACGTCGGAAACAAATAGGATAGCCAACGAAATCATCGCTAATAACATCGGCGTAAAGGAGCCGGTGAATCATGCGCCTTATCAAAAACAAATATCTAACAAAACGATGGGCGTCTTTGTGTTCGACAGAGTTTCAAAGTTGCTCACGGGAATAACCCAATCTAACACGTCTTCCGACTTCCGATCGTCGTCGCCATTATCGCAAATGATAACCAATTAATGTAAATAGCTGTGAAGACTCCTGCCATTTGTAAATGTTTGTATAAAGTTGTTTTTTTTTTTTTTTATTATCTCAGTGCCAATGCAATTATTATATTGTTTTCGTATTGTTTTTATATTGTAAATCGAAATATTTTACGACTCCGATTAATGCGATCACCCAAGTGTCTTATTAATTATTAATAATTACATTATTAATGTATATTTGTATTTTATGAAGTATACTAAAGTTGTAATTAAATTGTTATTAATAATAATATTCAAAGTAACAAACAATGTGTTTTCATTCCGACGATAAATAATTATATTGTACTCCTGTGGAATGTGCAGTCGATGCCAAAAAACATCACATGATAAAAAAAACATCCCACTTAAACTATCGTCTGATAATTATGGTCCTGTCACATTTTACCCCGTTTTAGTCAAATATCTGTTATTAAATACTATCCTTAAGACCCCAAGCTCCGTCTACAAGCGATATGAATCCAGCTTACTGCTCATAAAGCTTCCTTCATTTACTCATTTACAATACAAAGCCCTGGCTGCTCAGCAAGTGTTCATTTTTTAAATAAAAATCAGGAGATTGAAAGAAATTTTGGAGAAAAGTTTTATTGGCATTTTTCTTATGCTATGTCATATATATAAGTCCATACCCTCCTCAAAACATCCCAAGAACAACAGTATTTAAGTTCTATGCGGCGGTTGACCCGCTAGCCTTACAGAGAAATAGATCCCTACAGTTTTTTTACGTTAAATACACCCTTTTGCAAATCAAATACAAACACATCAAAAACGTAATTAGTGGAAGAACGTAAATTCGGGGTACTAAATACAGTGGAACCCGTTTTTAACGTTTTTGAAGGATCTAGTAAAACAAACGTAATTAGCGGGAAAACTTAAATTCGGGTATAATATAGTAGAATCCGTTTTTTACATTTTTGAAGGAACTATATATATTGAAAAATATTTACTTGTTTAACTTAATTTTCAAAAGGGTCAATTTGATTTGCAAAAGGTTGTATTTTATATGTTAAAAGTTGTATTTGATTTGTAAAAGGTTGTATTTGATTTGCAAAAAGGTGTATTTGACATAAAAAAACTGTATTTAAGCCGGCAATCCATCGTTGCTTGCAGTGATAAGAACTAAAATAGCCAACGGGTTGTGGCAATGCTTCGATTCGACCAAGTTTCCTCGTTAGCACTACTGCCTGGGACCTACAGGATAAGTTAAGTTTGTGCGGAGTAGAATTAAGAAGGTAACCCGTAAAAAGTACTATCGCGACATTTGCTTTTGGATGGCAAGTCATGTCAACCTAGCACAAGATAGTCATATCTCTACACCAGTGCTCCCCAAATTATGGGCCGCGGCCCTCTGGGGGGTCGCAGGATTCCTCGCGGAGGCCGCGAAAAAAATCAGTACAAAGTACAAATATTCATTTATAAATATTTTTCCACATAGCATATTTAAGTCTGTTAAATAATAACACATGAGAACATATTTATATACACAAATAACAGAAGGAATAGATTAATCCATTTAAAAAAAAATATCTGCTATTAATGAAGAATCTATCAATATCCTCGAATTTGAAACCGGTTGGAATAAATAAGAAAAAAATAAGAATAAAAAGGAAAAAAAAAAAGGATAAATAAGAAAAATAAAAACAATTAAGAATAAATAGAGAATAAAAGGAAAATCAGAATAAATAAATAATAAAATCAAAATAAATAATTATAAAATGAGAATAAATAAGAAAAAAAAAATAGAATATAAAAGAAAAAAAAATAATGACAAAAAAAAAGAATAAATTAGAAACAAGATTATTTAGTATTTTATGACAGAGATGTATATTCGTGCACGGAGCTCACTGTATCACAGTGAAGTTTTATCACTTATCTCGCTGAAGGGTTTTAAACCATTTGTGCTGAATATAAATATGTGTACACCTATCCCTCGGATTTACACGGAACTTTACACGTTTTCGCTTTACACGATTTTAAAAAAAAGCTAAAAATAATCAATAATAAATTTATTGTTTGTGCGCTCACTGTAGGCATGCAGCATTCCACTGTAGGCATGCATTCCACTGTAGGTATGACCCACTGTAGGGTGCATCCCACTGTAGGTGTGCATCTCAACTGTAGGTATGCATTCCACTGTAGGTGTGCATTCCACTGTAGGTGTGCATTCCACTGTGTAGGTATGTTCCTTCCTGCCATCTCGGCGTTCATCCTTGACTCTTGAAAATGGTGAAAGAGTAATAGATGTTGCTAGATTATATAGCATAAAATGAACCATTAAAAAAAATAAAACTCAATTAGAAAGAGGTAGTGTTTCAACACTACGTAATACGAGACAACTTCATATATCAGAGATATTGCAATGGAAAACATGGAGAAGGCCTTAATGATTTGGATAGAGGACCAAACACAAAAACGGTTGCCAATTGATACCAACACTATTACAAATAAAGCATTGCGGATTTACGAAAAAAATAAAGAGAAGTTACCATCCTCTTCTTTATCTGAAAAGAAGCAGGCTTTCACAGCAAGTCATGCTTGGTTTGGAAAGATCTAACCAAGATAATTCCTCTACATAGGTGAACTGGCATCTGGCGATATAGATGCAAGAACATCCAACCAAAATTTGCTGAAATTTTGCCATTAATTCATAATTCCTAATCAGGTTTTCAATGCTGATGAGTAAGGGCTATTTTGGAAAAAAAGGTTTAATTAATAAAAGATAATAATTTTGTTTTAAAGAATAATTTTGTATATTTATGTATTTTAAAAAAAACAATCAAATTATGCGTTTTCGTGGTAATTTTCGGATTTACACCTAAGTTTACATTGAAAAATATACAATTCCCTGATTTACACGTTTTTCCTAGGAACCCATTCACTGTAAAATAGAGGGGATAGTGTATTATAATTGTAATAATATTATTGGCAAATAATCTTAATAAAATTATAAAATATTTTTTTTTGGGCGAGGGGCGGGAATTAATTCTTTTCAGATTTAGGGGGCCGTGACATGAAAGTAATTGGGAAGCACTGCTCTACACCGTAGTTGACGACAGAAATGCTAAGAGCAGTTACTTCCCAGACCTGGACCTGGAACAACTGAGCCAAAGGAAACATACTGTCTTTCAATGAACCAAGAGGTTTCTCCTTTTTGGACATACTACGGCGATCATATCCGTGTGTATGCATTTGTTTGCTTCTCTTGTACATTGTTGATGACAGACTTAGTGAGTTGATGTAGTAAAACGTTTGGTACTAGCTCTATCAACTCTCAATTTAATTACTGCTAAGATATTTTTTATCATTTATTTGCAAAAGAACATACCCGGAATTAAGTGACACAGCTGAAAAGAAACCACTCCTTTGAAAATGTAAACATATTTATATATATCCCAGAAGAGAGATCTATCCAGAAATCTAAAGAATTTAACTCGAATTACATCGGGCTTATGGTGTATCAGAAATAAGCATGAGCTCGATTAGTTAATCTGAGGAGATATTGTCAGATCTATCAAAGAGTAGAGGCTGGGTTGGCTCAGACATCTAAAGAAGCTTCCACTGTTCCTGCCTAAGAAAATGGAGAAGTATTAGAGAACCAGAAGCCGACCAAGAAAACAATGCCTCGAAATAAATCAAGACAATCGAGGTGACTGACTAGAAGACTGCTGCACTGGATAGGACCAAGTAAAAGTATATTGCCATTGAAGCCAAAACGCATAATGATTTACAGAGCCAATCGTCATTATTTAGTCAAAATTTATAGTTCTTCACCATTCTTAATTTATTTCAATGTTTTAATCACGTAATAATAAATAAATTGGAAAATAACTGATGTGAGCACAATAACAAGAGCTATCTTGTAATCCATAAAATGTATTCCTTATTTAATTGGCCTATAAGGCCACTGTAATGTAATGTAATATTAATCCTGAGGCGGATCGTTGCCACCTGGAGGACACCTCCATCTCAACCATGATGTCATGACTGTGACGGGCGTTTTCCAGGTTATCTTGGCTCTTCAAATACGGGTCAGCTCACCAGCTATAAGCCCGGGAGCCGAGCTGTCACTCGTGGATTGCAACAATAATAATCAGACGAGGTTAGGGCCAATTCGTATTTAATTTACTGTCTGATCGGATGCTATGGACACCTACTGTAGCACACACGTCACCGAATTGGCCTGGATAGCGGCCTGGCTCCTCATAACTCCGTAGAATCCACGAAACCATGATTGTGCCCAACCTCTATCGCCGCCACGTCTGATACTGACACTCAAGATGCACTCAATAAAATATAAACCACAAAAATGTCAACGTCCTGTCATTATTAAACAGATAAGAGGAACAGCTCTCTCTTGACTTTCACTGCATTCACGGAAACGTTCAATATGGACTCATCGGGCAAAATGACACTGTATCAAACTTACGTGCTCCATTTTTCATATTTTTTGAGCCGTTTTAAGTCATTTTTCTGTAGAGTGCTACGATATAGGATAAGAATCCTGCTTTTCCCAAACTCTTAGCTAAGAAATATGCAGAAAAAATTATTACGCTCCATAATTTAACCTAAAAAATCTATTTTGGCAAACGATACCAATAATTCGGTTATCATCACGATTGTTCCAGTGAATTACTCTCACCGAAAATTTGCAAAGTACTCCACATTTACAGAATTAATGCCAGACTAATGAGATTTATTACCCTAAATAAGTCCGTGATAATTTAAACAATAGACAAACATTTTGAAGGAGGATTTCTAAGAAATATTTTTTCTATAAGATATTAAGTTCAAGAATTACTAATATTAGTGTAAAATAAAACGAGATTAAATTATAAATAAAATTATTATTTAACAACATATATTATATATTACGAACATACATATATACCTAAATAAAATAAACAAACTTTATAATAATTCAATCATAATTAAATACGCAGATACGTGGAATAACATTGTGCGGATCCAAAATTCAAAATTACAATAAAACGTGGAGCAAATTTCAAATGATTGCATAATTTGACACAATTTTCAGACCATTAGTATTGTGCTAAAAAAAATATATTTGCAAAACGCAATCGATAAGAACGACAAAAAACACAAGGTGATTAATTTTATTATTCAGTCTATTCCTCGCAGGAGTTGAGAGATGTTTTTGAAGCCCGCAGGGAAGTGTTCACTTCCGTCTCGGCCTCCTGCTTTGGAATGAATTTATTTAGCATATAAGTCCAATACTTTCCTCTAATTTTATCATATTTATCAGCCATCGACTTGCACAGACTGATTCCTCTCTGAGCGTTATACAAAGAGGTTTCGGCCCCTTTAATAACAACCTCGTTACACATATCAATGATCAACGCCAATAAAAATGGTGTCCTATTAGAATTTTTATAAAGCTCTTCACAGAATGACGTTACTATAGAATTTCCACTCAAGCCTCGCTTATCGTGGAAAAGAACGCCACGCAAGAAATTCCACGAACTCTCATTGTTTTTGACAAATTTAATTTTCTCCAACGTGAAACGCACTTCTCTCTCTATAATATCATCAGAGAAACCGGTCGTATTAGATACGATGAAATAACGTTGATTCCACGCCGAATTATTTCTTACGTCTTCGGATAATAATTTTTCTACATATTCTAATTCCTTATCGTACAAACTGAAAAAACATATGATTCATATATTTTCGCATATATTTCTTTGACGTATATATATATAATTCGATAGATTACCTGAATGTTTTAATAACCCATTGCCGGTGTTGCCAAGCATGATAATTTTTGGCGTCTTGATCCAAAACGGATTCCGTCAGCTGCAGTTCGAATGAAGGATCGTTCAGCCATTCGACTACCACCCGACGATGATGCCACACCTTAAAAAATAAACAATTAATCAATAGTTCTGATTATATTCCACAAAATTATTATTACCTGATAATTTTTAGGATTCGAATCGATGACTTGCTGCAAATAATCTAATTCATCGTGAAGATTTACATTCAACGCTTGTAATAAATCTCGTCTAAAATAAAATAACTATATTATATATACGTTATATGTACATTATTCATATATTTAGATGCAAATCTTGCCTATATTGCCATACGGTGTAATTAGCTGAATTTAATTCTAACGCATCCTTCGTTAGTGCCAGCGCTCTGTGAGATTTCTCTTTCATTTGCAAGATTGCTCTGAAGTAATCGTAGACATCCTTGACTGAAAGATATAAATCGCGTTAATGAGAGAAGGGAATGACGTTTGGAGGTTATGAGTGAACTGACAGCGCTCGGAGTAAGCAATGGCGACGACGGGGCCGGACTGTTCGGGCTGCGGCACCGGACGCACATCGGCCCAGTCCGGGTGCTGACGGTACAGCACGTGGTACTCGCGATTCAGCTCATTTTCATCCATATCCAACGCCACCGACATGACAATCGGCTACCTGACTGACGGCGGTCCTAACACCGCGCCAATCGGCCATCACATTTTTGGCGTTCGTCCCAGTCAAATGTCAAATTCTTGAAATGTTTTCAATAGATTCACTGTCAAAACAACAATTAATCAAAAAAATAAATACATGCAAATTGTAGAATTGTTAATAATCATTTTTGATAAATATTTAAACTTATATTCAAAATAAAAAAATCACCCCCTTCTATATTTGATTTTATTGTTTAAATATTAATTTAATAGTGTGATAACATATGTTGAATATTACAAGGCGTTCTATGTGTATTTAATAAATCCATTCTATGTGTTTTTTTTAAGAAATATATATACAAATAAATAATTTTGATATAAAAGTCATTTTGAAATTAATATAGTCCGTAATGTTTTTCGCGAGATCTGATTTCTTTGCATCTTTTGCACTCTTTTAACAGCAACGTTTTGCGTTACCTTCGTACTAATTTTAATTTGAAACCAATAAGTTTTGAATAAACGACTTATAGATTGAAAGTTGATTAAAAAAATAATAGAATTCCTATCCAAAAATCCGTATATAAATTTATAATAAATATATTCAGTACTAAGCTGCCTTTCATTGCCAGATATGATAAGATATTACCTTAAATTACAATAATAATAATAAAATCGATTTAGCCATAATTATCCACCATACGATGATACTGTACCATTAAACAAATGGCGAATAATTTCACCCTGGGCTACTCTACGCCAATACCACATTTTACATAACTACACATAACAACATACCGACAATGGCCATTATCTCCACCATAACGACATTGGCGGTGGGTTAGCTGCCGTGGAATTAACGCGAATAATTTCATAATGCCTCAGTTTATTATTAGCCTAGAAATAGTTCGATTGGGTCACATGTCTGTATAGTATTTGACCCGTAGCGAATTTGGCAAACGTTATTCGATAATCATCGGGCTATCGCAGATTTGAATTAATGGCGAATGACCCGGGGTGATTTGCGGTCTAAAAAATCTCGAACCTACCGCTCGATTTCTTATGCCATTAACGACTTTAAATTAGCACCAATGTACAATTCGTGCCCGATTAAAAATTGCACCACTCGAATTACATCAATATATCATTATGGATTAAAAGAACGGGTTAGATTCGTTTATTTGATGTGTCTGAAGAATAGTCCTCGTTATTTATCAGCACTAATCCTTTCATACTGTAGCGATGATAGACTTAACTGTCATGTCTTCTATATTACGAGTCTGAGACACATTTCCAGGTATGCCAAATTTTTATATTAAATTAATTTGAACATTTTCAAGTTTTTAGAAATATCTTGGTATTTTTAAAGATGATTACTACTTTATTATTATGGAGAAATACTTATTATATTTTATACAACGCAGAATTTTCGATTTATCCTTCAATATTAATTTTGTCCCCATCAAAATGATTGACTACGGGAATAAGAATAAGTCATAGTAAGAATAAGTGATATTTTTTTCATAACAAAAATAATTAATAATTTAGCAGTATTCCTTAAATTGAATAAACAAATGAATAACGTCTGCTATTGCATGTTTTTCAGATGGTTACCCTAACGATCAATGGATTCATCATTTTGAGGGGGGGGGGGTTAAAATTGAGTTACACCTGGAGCCTCTCGAGTGCTAAATCCGCAACTGTCTTAGACCCAAAGAGAAAGCAGCTTCTATATGGTCCAATCACAGTTTTACTCTTCATTTCCTTTAATAAGAGAAAGGCTTGTTAAATCCCTTCATTATATCGGGCAGCTTATTCATCTAAGTCGAGTACAGCTCTAAATATCATTTTCAAGAACCAGAATCTTCATTTATCGCTCGTCTAGCTTCGTTATAGCTCAGCATTCTGACTCTTCACTTGGAAGTAACTCGGGGATATCTTTTTGACCATGTCATCTATGCTAAACGTGAACTAAGGAAGAGAATATGTCAAGCAATTTAAGATTTATCTACCGATGGCACACCGATAGTGTCGTGTCCGGCACATGTGTGCAGAATTTTAATTGGGCCCTTTATATCCCCCTCTGTTCCTTTCATGTATATCCGCCAAGCCACAGGAAATGATACCTCTCCGATTAAATGGAAAAAGGAAAGGAAAAATATAACGATTGCTAGATCTAGACATAGTTAGGGCCTATCAGTGGGAGTGATAAGAACGGCTCCTCCCCATTGACCTCGCAATATTAAAGACCGCAACTTGGAATCTTTATATGTTAGACATAAATTTAGGGGAATGCAAAGCGGAACGAAATTTAAAACTAAGCATAAGACAGAAATTAGTCCGAATAGAAAAAAATCAATGCTCTCCATTACTAGGTTTTAAAGGGCCCTTCTGAAAGATCTGTAAGGGCACATAGTTATCAACTTGAAATAAATGTCGACTTTTAGAACGATAGTAGAGGTTGAAATAATACAGCACATTGGTGGAGATGCAAGGGCGCGCCGTCCATATGGCCAGATTGTGCGACGCACACAGGCGCCGGAAGATTAAGTGCACCGAGAGGCGCTAAAAGAGGAAAAACTGTCTTATTTCCAAAGAGTAAAGAACCCATAGATTCTCGTCATAGAGTTATTCATAAAAGTATTTCGCCTATTTGTGCAATTACTAGCAAAGTACAATAATAATTCGACCGTATGCGTATGATTGAATGCCAAGGCAGGCCGGAAGTCCGACCCCAACCTTTCAGATTTTAGATAATCATCTTCGGAGGTCTCCGCTACCCAATCAGCGTGATTGACGTCCGCGGACCGGAGCACGTCAGCGAATTTACCGACAAAAAAATGTTGACCACTCCTCTCTCCATTATAGTTGATATATTTCGGTCATACATTACCTCACATGCCGGTCGTGGTTTTCGCCTGTGGTGTGCAAAAGTGGATCAAGTTCGACCGAGTGCATTGAAAATGTATGGGTTCGCATTCTGAGAGCAATTGGTCTACGACCAATTTGATTTTCACGATCTGGTCGTTTGAATAGTCGACTGATGGCTGTCAACGGCCACCAGAATGATCAAACGGAATACAATCAATCTAAATCGAAAAATACTGATAATATTGATAAGTATTTCTATAAGTGTTAGTACAATAGTCCCTGACGTATCTTAGCATTGGTAAGTATATTAGATGCTTACTTCAATCTATGACGGGTTTTCTTTTTAGGATGAAATGAAGAAACCCAAAACCAACAAACTAATCATTTGTAATATATGTAGATAATTAATAACATATTTTTGATCAATGTGTATACATTTAAAGAAAATATATGGTGAACCGAAAAGTAATAACATTTTTTTGTTTTAGCGTTTTTACATTAGTTTTTCATAGATTGCCTTCGAGTAAATTGATAAAAATTCGTATCATATTAAAGCTCTATTAATAGTCTACAGTTTATATTATTTTAATCTTAATAAAATGCCAAGGCCAGAAATTGAGGAGACCTCATTTACATTTTTTTATGCTATTTTCATTCTATTAGAAGGACCCAAACGTAATGTCGTATTTTTTTAATGAAACTAAAACTCATATATCAAACCATTTATTAAACCTAATTATACAAAATAATTACCAATATTTTTTATGGCATTTTGCCATCTATTAGGTAAATCTAAAATGCTTTTCTTATAAAACGCTGCAGGTTTTGAATCGAAATAGTCTGAAAGGGCCGATTTTATTTCATCTTTTGATTTAAAAAAAATGTCGTAAATAAAGCTCCAATGAGCGAAAAAGCTGATAATCGGATGGAGCCAGGTCTGGAGAATAAGCTGGATTCAATAAATCTGTCAAACCTAATGGTGCGTCTCTTCTTTCTCGTTCAGTAACTCAAAGATACCGCGCCTCGTGTGTTTGTTTCTCTAAGTCAACGCATGGGGGACCCAAATGCCTTGTTTTTAAATCATTCCCAATTTTTTCAGGTACCTTTAAGTTGACGACCATAAAGTACCAGCTTGACTCGATAATTCTTCGACAATGTAAGTCGGATTTTTTTCAACCTCTTCTTTCAGGGCTACTTCATCCACTTCACAGGGACGACCACTTTTAGGCTCATTTTTCAAACCAATATTGCCTTGTTTAAATTTTTTGAACCTTCTTTGACTTTCCTGATGTTTAGTGCGTCTCCATAAACATCGCAAATATTTGTTGTTGCCTCCGATGCGTTTTTTTTTTGGCGTGAAACTGAAACAGCATACAGCTTCGCAAATGTTCTTTCGAAGAATACGTCTCGGTCTTTATTAAAGGGTCTTTTTTTCGACGCAAAATGAAGATTGGAAACTTCTCACGACACACTAAATATACAAACACGTCTTTCTTAGTTAAAGGACTGAAGAAAACTAATCTGAAACTATGCTTTCCGAAAATGCGACATTTGGGTACATCTATTATAAGGGATTGAAGCTAAATGAAGCTGCCGAGACCATCTGCGAAATTTATGGAGTAAGTCTTAAAACTTCTAAAATGCCATAGACGGTTCGAAAAATTGAATAGTGGTAATAAAGAATTACAAAAATAACTAAGATCAGGAAGACCTCTAAAACTGTAAATCACAAAGGAATTATCACAAGATATCAGCCGTCCCCGTTCAACAGTGAATAAGACCAAGAAAAAAAATAGACAAGGAATTTGGGTACCGCACAAATTTTGAGAAGGATTGTTACTGGTGATGAAAAATGGGTGCTGTACAACAACCCAAAGAGAAAAAAACAATGATTCTCTTGAAATCAAGTAATAGTTTCAACTCCTTAGCTTGGAAAATAATACTTCTTTGTGTCTGATGGGATATTTTGGGCATAATATATTATGAATTATTAAAACCTGGACAAACGGTTACAGCCAAAGTTTGTTGTGCCAAATTAGAAAGAAAGAAACAACCAAAGAAGTATACTGTGTAGGAATCACACGGGAAAAATCAGGGAGTTTGATTTAGAAGTACTAGAGCATCCACCTTATTCACTAGATATTGTGCTTTCAGATTATCATCTAATTCTTTAAAGCATTCACTAAGAAACAAAGTTTTATTTCAGTAGAAGATATAAAAAAAAGCCTCAACAATATTACAAGAGAGAAATCGAAAGTAACTGAACTTTAGAGAACAATGGAAATTATAGGAGTAATATTTGTATAGGGCTTGTTAAACTATTGTTTATTCATATTAAAATAAATTGTCTTTACTTTCCGCTTTACCATATAATAGATGATAAGATGAAACGAAAATATTGTATATTTTTTTATAACTGTATATAATATAATAAATAAGTATCGCTTGTAATAAAAATGGACCAACTGCATTCTGCGCCGGAGATTAATGGCGATTACAATAATTTTTGATATGTACAACTTGTTCTTTATAATCGCTAATTATTGTCGGTAAACAAACACACAACGCAGTATTTACTGTAATTTCATGTCAAGGACTCGAGAGGAACAATTGCGAGTGAAAGTTTGATACATTGGTTGTAATTTCGCATTACATTTTCCTTAAACGCGGCACTCATCAATTAAGCGTTCGTTGCGATATCCCAATATCAAATATTATCGAGATATTTGTCTAGATTATGCCTGGAGATAATTAGCATATTTCGCATAGTGCAATCAATATTAATATATGTTTTTTTCGAGATGGCAATTCGCGATATTTAAGCTCCGATCCCAAGATCATTATAAATATTGGCGCAAAAAATGTAGCCTAGATATAAATGTAATGAGTTAAAAATATTGTTACATAAGCAATTAACTTGTAATATTTTATTACAGATAGCTACGAGCAACGTTTGAGAGTCAATGCCAATGCGAGTATATGAAAATTATTTTTTAGTCAGACCATAAGATAATATTTCTCATTTCTATTATATAGTTTTTTTTTATTTATCGCTGCAGTTCACGGTGAATTAATTTTTCCGCACGCTTGCACCAGCTAGATCACGATCAATTTCTGGATCAAAGATCATGATGGCTTATATTTTTTCTTAGAATGTTGTATGCTCAAAATAGACAGATGTAAATCAATCAATAGTCTCAAACGTTTAATCATACATATATAATTTAGATAATTATATGTCTTATGATATATTAGTCGGCATAACGCACAATGCACATTTACTTGAAATACATGATGGTTTTTGCAGAGAAAATATATTCTGAAAATGTTTTTTTGTTCGACAAATTCATTTAAATGTATATTAAATAATGATAAAAATAATTAATAGAGATTAAACTGTCACGCTGACAGTATTATACAGTGATATATCTAAATAATGTTTACCAAAAAGAATTCATTCCCTAAATAGATAGCATCGTTCCCGGAATCCTATCGATATCTGAGTGCTACCTGAATTTAATATATGTATTTATTAAATTTACTGCCAGCTAAATCGTTCATCTTCGGGAATAAGAAAAAGAGGCAGGGGTTATGTCCGGCGAATACGGAGGCTAAGAACTTTTGGTCAAAACTTTTACTATATTTTACAATTTTTTCAGAGGTAAAATATGCAAGTTCATCAATATTTACAAATATTATCACAAAACGTATGATTTTGGATAGTCAACAATAAATTAAGCAAACAATATGACTTAAAATGTCAAGGTACGTCATGGAAAGTGTACCAACACAACAAAAAGTTGGTAAAATTTAACTTTGTGTAAATTTTAATTTCGCGGTTATATACAATAAATTAAAGATATTTAAGAATGGATAAAGAAATGAACAAAGTCTTAACAATAAATAATTTATTGCATTGACTGATCCGTCACGGCGGCTCGAAACCAACCGCGTCGTTCTAAGAGGGTTTATTTATAATGGAAAATAGACTCCAAGTATTTTAAATGACTAAAAAATGGATGTTTATAAGAATAAATTTATGTTATTCATGATATGCTTTAAAATTTAGTCAATGTTTTCAATTTTTCAACAAATTATTATGACGAGTAAATGACGCGCGAACTCGGCAATGTCTCATCACAGGCTGAGGACACGCCACCGACGGTCAAATTCTTTAGAACGTTTCATTTAATTTTATTTAATTGATCCGTCACTGCGGCTCGAAGCTAACCACGTCGTCCGAAGGGGGTATATTTATAATGATGAATTGACCCCAAACATTTCAAGTATTATATATATATTGATAAACTCTTCATCAATATCTTGACTTTATTAAAAAAGCTGCCGATAAACCGACCGCTAATTTCCCGCAGCACGTGTCACTAGTATACATTTCACTCGCACTTGGCTCATTGTACCGGATGCGACCAAGAAAATCATCACGACGATCAGACTACAGAAGCAAATATTGTTGTTTTTATTTTTTTTCACAGTTGCGGACAATAAAGTTCAATGATTATTTAAAATATTTATTCTTTAGACTTTTTTAGACAAATACAAATAGTTTGTGACATGTAGAATTTATATTAATAGAGTTATTCGAGAAAAATCAAAAACTTGGGGTCCCAGACCCATAGACCCCATCGACACGGCTAGGTTAACTGACGAGCGTCGTTTATAATTTCCATGTAATGTTAACCATCCAAGTTCTACCTTGAATTTAGTATCAGTAAATTTCTCAATTATAATAAAATTGTTGCACCCCAAAACCCACTGAAACCGATATTAATATATTTCAATGGGTTTTAGGTTGCATTATAAAATAGCAAAAATGTTGTCAATTTTTTAAATTTCATATTTTACAAATTTATTGTTTATATCTTAACAAAATTTATGTATTTATTTTTTTTGTATTTAAATAAATATAATTAATAAAAAAATACTTTGTTTTACTAAAAATAAGACTTGGTCCCGCTGTAAATTTGACCTAAGGGCCACACCTTTTTTTAATTTTAAAAATGTACTTTCCACAATAGCAGCTATATATGCCAAAATGTTCTTTTAAAAATAGCAAAA
This sequence comes from Philopotamus ludificatus, assembly GCA_022495035.1. Classification (NCBI taxonomy): domain Eukaryota; kingdom Metazoa; phylum Arthropoda; class Insecta; order Trichoptera; family Philopotamidae; genus Philopotamus; species Philopotamus ludificatus. The sequence continues at coordinate 25,316 of JAGXCT010034295.1, forward strand.
GTTTATGTATGATTTAGAAATCTTAATTGTTTGTACTAATTACTTAACAAATAATCATTTACAATATAATTTAGATATTAATGATCATCCATGTGTCTTAACATTTAAAACCAATAACTAACTAGTAGAACATTAATTTAACATTCTAAGCACCATTTTTTTTTAAAAACTGAAGAATTTAGTGAAAAAAAACCTCAAAGTGAGAAAATTATGATATTTGGTGAAAAGTTGATAAGTTAGTTTATGGAAAGAAATAAAAAGCTGACTTTGTCCAATATAAAAGAGCCGCGCAACGAGATAATTATGATTTTTGTTCGAAAGATGACAATTTAATCTATGAAAACTATCCAAACAGTGAGAAAATCTCGGTTAGAGGGAGCCGGGCAGCAAGAAAATTTTGAAATATAATTAAAAAAAGAAGATCATTTTCATCCAACAGCAATCTAAATCAATACCAATCCCTCGATTTACGCGGTCAGAAAAAACATTTTTTTTTTAAGAAATCATATTGCCACAAAACATATTTTGTGGCAAGTGTCACTCAAGTGCATATATTGCATCAGATTACTCCCACTTCAACGACCAGACGTCTGTAACCCCCTCCATTGC
>JAGXCT010034296.1:0-18229 GCA_022495035.1 Philopotamus ludificatus
CCAACAACGACGAGCATGCGGAGAATGGCAAAGTAAAAGCCATACGCAATCATCACCATCATCATACATCACAAAGTGTTTCTTCGAATTCTAATGTATTTTTTTTTAAATTCCCCATTGATGTAAGAATTGATTCAGATTGTGGCAACAAAAACGGTAAATTCAGGACAATAAAATACAAAATTTCATATAAATATTCTTTATTCAGACTTAATCTACATGTTTTAATTTTATTGAGCTGTGAAAATGAAACATTCAATATTTTACTATTTTATTAAAAATTAGTAGACAATACATGACCACCGACAGAATGGTGTGTAGGTGATATATCCATTTTTAAATTTAATTCATTTAATTATTTTGAAAACTAGAAAACTAACGATAAAATTATACAAAAAATAATTACATATCATTGTACAATTTATAGAGAGAATAAAAAAAGTGATGAATGTTAAAAAAGTGCATTATTAATTTTGAAGACTAGATTCTTGTACATAAATAATCAATAATGGCGTTAAAAATGTTACTAAACATAAAAATAATAGGTTCGTGTCGCAACGCCCCAGCAATAATAATTCATGTAATTTTATAATTATCATCTGATCAAGTTAACAGATTCATATTATACCAATTTTAATACAAACATATTCACTAGCAAAGCGCTCTTTATATACAATAATAATTCTTGTAATATTATAATTATTATCTGATCGACAACAGATACGTATCGTAAACATATTCACGAGCAATGCTGCGCTCTTTATATAAATAAGCATTATTTAATCATTGTTTTACAAAGAAAAAATCGCTTCATCTTAAAAAATAATCGGATTTAATCATGAAATAAAAATGTAGAGCGCTTTTTCTTCAATATTATTATAATTTACAGCGTTGTACGGCGCACGAGTGCTCAGATCGTCTCGATACTCGGCACACATATAACACACTTTTAATCTAAAATTTATATTTACTTATTACAACGTAAACGCAAATAGATATCGAATAAAATGTGATGGAAATAAAATATATTCCGGCCGATCGGACCGCGAGACGTTAGATCGGAAACGGTCTGGACGAATTATTCGCTCTATGAGCGTTTGATTTATACACCGTCGACATTCCGAGATGCGACATTGTTCCGTTTCCGAAATAACATCCGTACAAGATAGACGGCGCGGCCGGAACGTTAAATAAAAACAGTTAACATCGAAAAAAAATCATATATTGCACTAGGCTCTGCGTAAATATTATTTACGCAATCATTATCAATATAATAATAAACTAAATAATCTACTATACCTTCATAATGACTATCGGAGGCTAAATAATTAAGATTTTTAAAGATTACTTTTTTATATTTAGGCCATATTCTGTCTCGATTGATTTTTATGAACGATGAACGAAAGCATACACACCACGATATAATACCGAAACAATATTCACCATTAGATACACAAGAAAAATTGTTTTATTTTCATAAGCTTAAATATTATTGTCACACAATTGTGTCCTACGTTATCGTCGGAGAGACCTACGTTTAATATAACCGATTGTTGTGATGCTATTGCACTGAGCGGAGTTACGCAACTACGTTACTACATTTAATTACTTACTGAGAAAACAATGCACACGGTTCATTTAACGGATGCATAATTCAATACGCAGACAGTAAATGCTCTCGTAAACTTATTCAATGGAAATACATCCTATTAAATAATATAAATATATATTATGCTTACAATGGAAAAATATTCCGTCGGAATTGTACAGTGCGTTTGATTCGATACAAATTTTGAACGCATACATTTTGTGCATTGCATAAATAAAGTCCAGTATTAAATACAAACAAAAGCGATATAAATAATTATAAATATATTAATTACTATGTATTCAGAGTGCCGCATAGGAGATACTTATAGAAGAAATTAAAATTAAAGCCTTAACGTAAACGAAATAAGAATACAACATAGCGTAAAAAGCGTAAAAATGCATTTATTCCCATTGTTATGCGTGATACATATAATTGCATGAAGACGAAAATATTTGTGCAGATTTGAGCGCCGGGTTTTATCCATAAAAATAATTATTCAGCTTCAATATGAAACCATTATTTCCACAACAAAAAAAATAAAATCAACATAAACTTCGTTAGTCCGATGAAAATAAATGAGATTCGTGTTATAATTGCAAATACGTCTCGGAGATATATAGATATGATAGTATTTGTTATAACACAAACGTCTTAGTCCGTGTAAATGCATCGAGGATAAAAGTAATTCATATTAATAATCTTACCGTTTGTATAAAATATCAATAACAATAATACAGAGAATTGAATATATATTGAAAAAAATAAAATAATAAAATTACGCCTATGACTCTAAAATAAATATGACAGGTTGAACTCACGAGTGATACACTAATAGTTAAAAATAAAAATCACAAGCGTTTTGATAAACACGTATCTTTTCCCTAACACAATAAAATAAATCTAGTTACAAACGTAAAAAATAACGCATTTAATTTCACTTTTTTAATTCAAACATAAAATTTTGCTCGAAAACCTGGTCATAATAATAATAATAATAATTATAAAACTACCATTAGATTAGATATCATATGATTTATGTTGATCGCCAAAAAAAAAAAAAGCAATGAAGAGAGTCACAATTAAATATTTTTATACATAAATTTTAAAAAAAAAAAAAAAACAATTTATCAAATGTAAACAAAATAATTATTTTCCTAAACATATATTGGGTTCCCGTAAATTTATCAATCATTGAATCAAAATTCATATATATGGCGTGTATATATATATATATATATATACAAATTGTAGATACTTTATCTACAATTTTTTGCAGTCCTGATAGAAAATCTACAATTACTCATTATTTTATTTTACAAAAAATTATTTGTACACAATTCTTTTATGAGCCATTGTAGACATCATCAGTATGATGAAAAGTACAGAGTTAGTTCATACATATATGTATATAAAAAAAAAAACTGTGCACATTTATCCTAAGAATACTAATCCTCGTAACTCTGCAATTGTGGAATTCCATCTTGCACGTACACTGGAAAGCTGCAAATAAATTATTTAATTTAATATCGTATATCAAATTTTTTTTCTACACATTATTACATTTGTAATTACACCCCATACTTTTTTTACCCATTTTTTATAATACACTTATGTTAAAAAAAAATATCATTTAACTGCAATTATTTTTACAGATAATTCTGAGGTTAAAAAGTGCAACTAATGGGTTCAAAAGGGTAAATAATATCAGTTAACCAGACAAAATTGTAAAATTTAAAACTGCCTCACAGTGGATCGATTATTTGAGGGATTTTACATCTTCTAAAGGAATCTACGAACCGAGATTTTAGTTCTTTACAATATTACAGTAGGATGGATTAAATAGAATATGAAATGTAAAGCAGATGTTACAAAATAAAATATTATACTGTAACGTCGAGGAAAGCTGGAAAATCGGTTTGTTTGGTCTATGACATATGTAGAGCGATTCGGTCGGTGAGCTATTACGATGAGAGTGTTGGCGGCATCATATTCGTTTTTATGGAAACCTTGACCTAAATATGATTCTAGAAGGATCCTGGCTCTCAAAATGTTACTAAACTAAGTGTCAAAATTCAGCACTGCTTCATACAACAAATGCAGGGACATAGTTTGAGATCTATCGAATGGAGTGACCTAATCAACACGTGTCATGGATCAAAACAAGAGCAAACATTGTCTCCCGGCGAATCCTCCGTTTATCGATGCCCAGAGTTGAGAGATCAATTTGGAGCGGTCAATCATGTAAGAAGGCTGATTGCCTTCGGATAGTTAGCACTTTGTTAGTCGCGCTGCTATCATTATATATTGTGTTCATCCTCCTCTTGATGTGATTATTGTCTAAAAGTAATACTGTAATTCGAATTGGCCTTAGGCTGATTAGATCATGTGTTGATTCGATAAATAAAGATACTGTGTCTCTACATGAATTGTGTCTCATTGCGTCCTTTCGTTATATCCATTTCGAATCCTTGAGAGCTTCCACGTTACAATACAAAGAGTATTTTTTTGTTTTACAAAAAAATTGTAAAAATAATCTTTTTGTAAATCTTACAAAAAATTTGATTGACTTAAATTTTTAATACTTTATGAGCTGCAAGGTTTTACATCAAACATTGCCTGGGGGCCGCATAGTTTTCAAGAAATTTGCAAAATATTAAGACCTTTAGAAGAAATCCCATAACTTTATAATTCATACGCGAATAAACATGAAATTTTCAGGTTATATTTGTAAATTGCTTTACAGGCGCGATATTCATTTTTTTTTTTTTTGAACAGGAGCTTTAGCAACATACCTGACAGTTAACTTTTTAGAAAATCATACGCTTAGAAAGAAATAAAATTCTCAAAATATTTCCATCGCTTTTAGATTATGGATGATGGAATATCCCGAAATATGAAATTTTTCGATACAGGGGCTAAGGGGTCAGTTCAAATGAATCGAAAATGTACACGATTTTATGAAAAACAAATTTAATTTTAAATTTAACTAAATAATAACCGATATTTATGTATAAATATAATATAACCGATCGGAATGTGATGATAATCCAAGCTAACATGCACGTGTGTCCATCTGTGGTCAAATAGTATAATTACATTGTGCATGGCATTTTTTTTCTGATGATGAAGAAGTGGCTATCACGACTATATGGCTCTCACGCCAAAAGGCGTGAACGGCTCATAACGCTTGGCTACAAAATCACGCCAGAAGGTGTGAACGGCTCATAACGCTTGGCTACAAAATCATGCCAGAAGGCACGTGAACGGCTCATAAAGTGTTAAGATACATATCATAATCATCGTCATTTGCCAGTCATGAGACTTGTGCCATGAGTTTGGGTCTTACCAGACTCTCAAATAGTAGTCGAGGCTAAGTAAGACAAGGTCTTTCAATGATGTGAGGATTTCCCCTTTGCGTCCATACTGCGGTGACCTAACCGGTTTTGGTATGAGGTTTCCTTCTCTCGCCCATTGCTGGCGTTGGACGTTTACTATCAACCATTGCTGGTTATGCATTAGTTTTTACTATCCTTACTGTGTGTCCAGAAAATTGGGAGGGGGTTTGTCTCAGTATTCGCTTTACTCTACTCTTTCTAAAGTATTCAAAGGAGAGGTCCACTTAGGAAGTCGATTATCGACCTATATTTTAGGGTTTTCCTTTCCAAGGTGAAAAATATAGGCCATAAAATTGTCATAAATGGACTTACAAAACCTGCAAATTACAATTATTTGCTAATCAATTCTGTTTAATAAAAAATTTGGTGAAAAGTGTACCGTGGATAATACATGATTTACCGAGCAAAAAAAGAATGAGGCGTGTAAATTTTCTGCATTCGTACCTTAATCAATTTCAAATATGTGTATGTTATTTGTGCCGTTTACATATTGTATGCAATGTAAATGGCGTCTATTTGATCAGATAGGAAACCATCGCGCAGATGCATTCGCTGTTTTTCTCCACGAGAATTGATTGGCACTACACCCGGATCCACGACCACAACCACTCCGACGACAAGTTGGTGCTCTTCCAAAACCGCATTCGTAATAAGAGGTACTAAGTTCAGTGCTTCACTGTCGACGCCGTCCAGCTCCGCTACGACGACGAGCAGATTACTCCACGTGAACACCGCACTGAAACATACGAAAAATTAATTAAATCATCAATTTTTATTATTATTTTTAATAACTTTGAGCTAATCGTACCATTCGGCGATCTTTTTATGACAGCGCATAACTGAATTCTCAATGTCGATCGGATGGTATCTCATGCCACGCATAATAATCGTTTCGTCGAGTGCGCCAACTACGAACACTGCGTCCTGAAGTTCGAGACAATCGGATGATCCGCCTCCTTGGAATCCGCTCTCCAACGTATCGTTGTCGCTGTCTCTGCTCGCTATGCTAAGATTGGTTTCTTCGTTTCCGGAATGGGTGGTTCCTTCTGTGCGACGCAAAAATCCTAAATACCCGGTTCTAGCGTACACCTCACCCGTGCTGCCGGTCACGAGTCTCGCATTAAAGTGGTCAACGTAATCGCTCTCTTCTCCGTAAATAGTGAAGTAGCCACTAGCATTATGGCTTGATTGTATCCAAATTTCTCCTAAATGAGAATCACCGCACTGGCCCTTAGTTTCTGGATTTGCAATTATTACTTTGACTCCGGGTAAAAGTTTTCCGGATTCCATGACGCATAAAGAATGAGGACTTCCTCGTTCGACTAACGATACTCTATCGTTTCTTAAAGCTCGGAGATCTACGTACACGGTCGATGGCTCCGGACTAGAAGCACCTTGAAGACATATGGCGATATTGACTCTACAGCCGAACGATGTTGATACGGCACGCGGACTCAAGCCAAGAGTGGAAAACAGTTTCGAAAATGAAGACGTCAAATTAATTCTAGGTCTCTCTTCGGCGATGGCCACACAAGTTCTTACACAGCTCAAATTGACTCCTCGTGATTTTAAATGATTCACGGTGTTACCTAAACCTTTGGTGCATAGTTCCATGACGCCGTACGAGCAGAAAGTATCTCTTACTTTGTAGAGCGATACCGCACTCAGCCATAGAGCGGCATTGACTTCGACTTCCGACGGTGGAATGAGTATGGAATGATGACCGGAGTATATGCTGCTTAAGCACCACAAAGCAAATCCGAGCCCGCAATACGGATCCAGACACAATGCTATGTGACGCGAGGGATACAATTCGCAAGCTAATTTCATTGAACGACACAAAGATGTAACGGCAGCGTGCGACATTTTAATTCCCGCGAGCATACCGGTGGTGGAAACGCTGAAATCTAAATACGCCAGCATTTCTGCGGTCGGAGCGCGATAGAACACATTCAACTTCTTCTTTGGCATATCGTCGGTGTCCAATATCAACGGCCAAGATTTTATATCGACGGCGTTGCTCGCTTCTTTTGACTTCAAGAGTTTGATTACATTTTGATTTGACATAACGAGTACAGATTTGCTGACGTCGACTATCATTCTGACCGTCGGCAATGTTGTTTGCAGATTTTGGGGATGAGGCGGTCTAATTGTGACCGGCACGGCTCCCACAAAGAGACAGCCGTAAAACGCGCATATTAAATCTAATCCAGGCGGGAAAATCAGAGCGACGTGATCTCCCGTATTGATTCGACCTTTCTCCATCAGCAAATTTCCGATACGATCCGCCTTCTTGTGTAATTCCGAACACGATAATACTTTTGCGACGCTTCCTTTTGAATTTAAAAGAGTGAAAAGATTGTGATCCGGAGTAGACAGTGCACGGCATCGGAGAATTTCGGATATAAATTGATACTGAAAATAAAAAAAACAACGTTAATAAAAATCGTTTTAATCATTTTGCGATAAATTGACGTCGATTACCTTTCTGCTGTTGTCGCAATCGTCGGTGAATCCCATGTCTCGCCCTTGCGCCGACGCCAGCCTGTTGCCTTGCACCAAATTACCGACAATGACGGAAGCTGGTCCCACATCTGTAACACACTCGGCTGTTGTTGGTGACACACCACACATAATCGCCGATACGACAACACTCAGGTCAACAAACCTAACTAATTCTACTAAAAATAACTGAAAACCATAATTTAGGTGTGGAAAAATTGATTTTTTTTTTAACCTTTTCGCTGTATTCAACAAAAATTATACACACTTCAGATATGGTTAAGTATTTTTAAACGAACAATTAGGCTTTAATGCTAATAATTTTTAGATAAAAGTTAAGGTGACCTGATGATGTCGTTGGGTAATGATAATACTCTACTTGCGGAAATCATACTAAATTTAAATTGTCAACCAAAGATGCTATTCCATTGAAATAATCGATATTTATTAACCTGAATGAACTTCTCTTGGCTGCGGCAAATTGGTAACGCATGTATGAGGACAGAGCAACACGTTAGCCGGGTGTAATGTTCCTTCCAAAAAGCGTCTCTTGGATTCGGAAAGGTGTATACCACCGAGCGGCGTCTTTGGCAAGTGATTGGGCACAACCAGTACCAGACAATATATTCCCACTTGATGGATTGAATCGACGGCTTGCAAAACATGCGACATCCATTGGAACGACTTCAAAAAAAAACAAAAAGAACATGTAGAAAATTTACATCGACAACGATTATTTAATTATTCGCTGCGTATTTATTTTATTTGCTGAAAATGTATTATTTATTTATCTACTGTTTTGAATTCAATCGTATGAAGCATCCTACAAATTGAATACTCCTTTGGGATAAAGAGGATAAACCAAAGAATTATTCATGTACAATCGTAGCTAAATCTCGAGATATCTATTCAATAATGCCTTTTAAATTTTAATTTTGTATACAAATAATAAATAATAAAATATATTTTGTATGAGGATCAAAGATGATCTAGATGTAGGTAAGATTCTTCTTGTCTTCTTGAATTGCCTTTCAGTCAGTAAAATATTATCTTGTATGACATCGGAGGTCTAGAGTTAACTTTCGCATGCGTTTCGTATCAGGATAATAGATCAAATGTCTTCATAAATAATTATGAATGTACATTTATATATTCGACTGCAATTTGTAGTTTTTTTAAATTTTTTTTGGATAAGACATTTTTTTTCTAAAAAAAATATTGATAAAAAACAATATTCTTTCTTTATATATTCAAAAGTTAAAAATAATTATGGTAAAGGGAAAGTACTGCAATAGGTAATTCGAAGAAAATCGGTTCCGGTTATTCCTCTTTTAAAAATAATTATATATATATTAAAAATATCACTAAATGAAAAAGAAAATAAATACACATAGCTGCGTGTCGCCAATTATTTTTTTATATTTATTATAAATATAACGTAATAAATTATGAAATATTGTAATGCTCGCTGCTTTGCATTGCCTAATAATTTAAACAATGCAATATTAAAATATTTATACACTGAGAAATTCTAGAAAAAATTTACAAAAATTACAGGAAATGAAAAGCCATTATAAAGAATTTAAATACATTGCATAAATAAACTACGTGTATACAATGAATATTTAATGGAGAGGTGTTTGAAAATATTTATGAATTTTAGAACAGTGTATATCACATTTAAATAAAATAGCGAGAGGAAGAAAATATCATCGTAATGTATAAAATGTCAATATATTCCAATAATAAAATTCTTAAATAAAAATGTATGATTTATACCTCTTCTTCACTGCAATCCGGACGTTGCTCTGCAATCACGCAGATCCGTTCGTCTCGCAACACTCTTATACTAAACACGGCAATGCGACCGCGATAAATGAATTTCATCGGTTCGACGGCCAGAACTGTAGCGATGATATCGTCCATATTATGCTTTCGTCCAGTGACCGTCATAAGACCGTCGCGTGAACCACATATAAAAACGAGACCTGCAATCATAAAATAAATGCATTTAATACAACGCATAAACATGATACGATACAACGTAAAAAAAATAATACCTCCGGGTCCTAAAAAGCCTAATAGCCCGCTTCTAGTGTAACACTGATCCGAGATCGGTGTGCCCTCGGAATCCAACGGTAAAACACCAAACACGGACGTAGTCAGGCCCGGAAGTCCCCAATAGCCGTTGCCGCCTACTCCCGACGTAACGCAGATCTCTCCGACTTCGTCCGTTTTGCAAATATACGACGGACCATCCATTTTTACAACGATAATAGCTGCTGCATAATTAAAAGTGTGTTCATAACGTTACAATAAACATATACGGAAGCCGGTGACACGATTACTTACATCCCGGCATAACTTGACCGCAGTCTTGCAGTGTAAGAGACGTCAGAGAGTTCTCTTGATCGACTCTCACTACGCCGTGCGATAATCCGGCCATCGATAAAACACCGCGTCCAGTTGATCCTCCGGCACGGCCTGGTCTACGCATAGATACTGTCATGGCTTCGCTTCCACACGCACACGGACAAACGGCATCGACACGTAAACCTGATATTCGAAATAAATATATTATATATGTATAATAATAATAAATATCATCATCGTAAAGCATACCTTTGACTTGGAATACGGAAAGGAATTGATCGCAAGACGATAGAGACCATGGATTAGCGCCATCGGCTACTAATAGTAGTCGAATCGAACTTAAAGATATTTCTTTATGATCCTTAGTAGCCAATAAACCCCAATGAAGATCTCGAGATTTTACGACGGCGACACTCGCTCTATAAATTAATCAATTAATAACACGATCACACCGATAAACCGCAATAGATTAATAATAAATACCTGAATTTCGTTATCATCTGCATCCAAGAAGCGGGATTAACTTTCATCAATGCGTATGGAATGAATATGACGTGCATTCCGTTCAAAACGCTCGTGAGAACACTGTGCCATAATCCTACTTCTCGTTTAAAATCTAACACGCAGACCATGTTTTCTCCCTCGGTGTAATTACAAGCCATGGTGAGCGCCCTGCAATGCGCGAGCATAGACGCTCTGGTAACTGTCACTCCCATGACGGATCCGTCTTTATCCGTGGTGTACTCGATGTACGCCGGCGTATCGTCGGACGATCTCGGCGGCGGCAACCAATCTTTGGGAGCCCTCGGCAAATGTTCCGTGACCATCCAGTGCAGGCGAGGCCATCCCTTAAACGTGATAACATCACCGGTCGGCGATTTTGGTAAACCTAAAAAAAATAATAGTAAAATAAAAACAAAAAAATGCACACTATGAATATTACAGATTATTTATCACTTGCCTTTCAAACATGCTTCGGATGTTAGAGCAATTTGTACCCCACACGATCCGAGCAAAAATCCTATTTGCTGAGAGCCGGCATCTCTTCTAGTTAATGGTACTTCAATTGGAACAGGAACGATGCCGGCTTGCAAACAACCATACCAAGCACAAAGGAAGTTGATGGGGTCATTGTTGGGATAAATTAGAGCTATACGATCTCCCGGCTTGAGAACGACCTCGTTTGTTTTTGAAAACGCTTTATTTAGCAACGCAAAAGATATCTTTTGCGCTCGGCTAAAGAGTTTTCCTGAAAATTAAACACGTCGTCAGCATCCGATACGATTTTCATACCGATCGTTAATATATTATCGCTTACCGTATGTCAGCGTCGTTGTTTTTCCGTTCGGATCTAACACGGTGGCAACGGACGCTTTGAACGACGCGGTGCCGTACCGTTGAATAGCGGCTTCTAAATTTCTCGGTAATCCCGACGGTACCACGAGCTGCTCGCCGAATGTCGCACTCATCACATTACCCTCCGGCTTTGGTGCGTTCGGATCTTTGTAATTAGCCGCTATTTCTAATTCTATATCGTCGTCTTCATAAAACTCGGGCAAAGGCCGTCGCTTCGGCCGCTTCAGCGTGTTTAATAATTGTTGTATCTTCGCCGATACTTTCCAGCGGCCCGTGCCCGTATTGCTACCGTCGGACGGTTGATAAGCAAAGCGTTGCACACGATCGGCGGCATTATTTCTTCTATTATTAACGGCTGTATGCGTGACATCTGGCCCTTGAGAAACTAACAAATATACACACGTTAAAACAAATAATACAATCAATCATAATAAAGATAAATAATAATAAAAAAAATAGATAAAACGTACAAGATGTCAAATTTGACATGACATCGGCGAGCTGTGATATATCCTGCGGTTGATGTTGATGGTGGTGTCGGGATCCGCTACTGACAGTGACAGGCGGCGGCATGGCCGGACGGGAAGCGGCACGCGGTGCTGCCGTCGGCGGCATGACTCCGCTGCCGCCCGTACTAGTGGCGTCGGCTCCGGTACCTCCGCCTGTACTATCCTCATCTGAACTGGAAGCTTGATAAAAATAAAATATATTTATTTACATCCGTGTATGTTTATCCGCTGCACAGCACGAAACCGACACATTGCACGCAATGACATAAAAGTGCGCAGGCATTCATTTTAAATTTAAAAACAAATTTTGCATTCAATCGAAATATATAATAGGATAATCCTTACCACTATCACGGCATTCCCGATCAGGACTCTTCGCCATCACGGACGTCCTCTTCGACGGCATCGGCATCGACGGTTTAGGTCTCGTCTGCATCGCCGCTAAAGCTTGCTGTACAGCTTCTTGCCGCACCTCTGAAAATTGTGCACGACGCCAATGAATATATTATCGCATAGCCGTGATCGTAACAACGGAGGTATAAATCATAACTAAGTGATAGTCTAGCCTAATCAATAATAATTTCATACCATGCTAGAGTGACCGAAGCACATTCAGGATATATGAAACATAAACAAAATATCTACATGCTAAATATATATTGAACGTTGAATAAAAACATGTATACTTACGTTATATATAAATTTATGACGAATTTATCTATTTATTCAAGATATTAAATTGATATTTACACCGACTCCAATATAACGCATCGATATGCGTTGAAACAATTCAACAATAAAATTATATTTGTGGTCATTACTGGGAATAACGAATGTCGTGTATGTCACCGACGCACGTTATCATATTTCCACAAAATCGAGCATAGAATCAACACTTAATTCATAATCAGATCCATTTCATTATTTATTTATATAACATTCGTTCAATTGGAATTAAAATATAATTCAAGAAATATAATCAAGAAAATTACTGGCATCTATTAAATTGATATCGTTAGCATAGGGAAAGTATCGTCAATTTTTTCCGTCGTTTATTATAGGACGATTAATAAATTGTTTAACTAAACAATAATGAAGAGAAAGCGATCATTTTGTATGAAATCGGTTAAATATAATATCAAACAGGGATTGTCAACCCTTTTTTATTCAATTTTCAATCAACCATGAGTTTAAAATTATGAATGATGTAGTGAAGCGTCGAAGGTTGATCATCATAAATAAAACGAACGATATTCTATACAAAATATATACATTTATATAGAAATGAAGAAATTTTCAAGAGCATAATGAATGAAAATGTGAAAATAAAAATCTTTGCCAAAGAAGAAAAGCAAATGACAATGGAAGTGAAATTATAAATATTACCTATTGAACGGCAAGAAGAATATGACTTTCAAATAGAATCAATACGGAAACGTTTCAGATTTAGAATTAGTAGAATATAATGTAAATATTATTGAGACCAAAAAGAAATCAATTCGTTTTTCCTGCAGCTTTTCAATCACATTTTTATAAAATAACCTTGTCGGATGGAACAGAGTCCAACGAATGCGGAGCATGTGATCCTATTCGATTTTCTTCAACGACGAGTCAAGAGCTGATTCAATCGTCGTTATCAAAAAAATTAAATAAAGTATATTTCAAAAGTGACTCATGGTGCGGGACTGCTCCGAGTTGCAGCGCAACACATTGCTTAACGACGAGACCCCCCTCCACCCCGCATCCATCCAATACACGACGCTGATAGCGCCGAAGAGCAGACAGACTCTTGCTCTACCCCGCGCGGCGTAATACTAAATATAAATTTAATTCATATTTTCATATACATCATATATAATCAATATTTTTCCTCAATTTGTTTGGGGGTGCTGCAGCTTCGCAGTGTATATGGATGATTGGTTTTACCCTATTTAAATCTCATAAAACAGATATCCCTGTCGATACCCGTGGTGAGCTTGCGGATGACCCAGCTTTGTTACAAAAAAGAGAGGATCGTTTGCTGTATTACGGACACAGATTTCTTTTTGGACGTTTAATAAATACATGATTTGAATAAAATATATACCACATGTCAAAATATACAAATATGACGTCTTCCGATACGAATACACAGAGAGAGAGTGATGACTCCATGATTAACAACATGACGCAATGTCTCGATATGCATTAACAATTCGCAAAATCGCGAATGAATAACTCAACAGTGAATTAATTGAATGTAATCAGTTATACGCGAAAAATTGCGTTAAATCATTGTAATCCAACATGGTGGACATCTTGGGAAATGCATATTGCGAATTTCCCATGCACGATTCAATCCAATATAATTGCAGCGGTGATAAACATTTTTTTTATGTATTTTAATTCAAGGTCGCGTCAGAATGGCCGAAAGGCCGTTATGAAGCGATCGAGTCTTCCAATGCATATATCTGCGTTAATGATTGGCGGTGATTGGAGTATTGTGAGCGTCTGCGAAAGCATGATGGTTGGTAGTAAGCATGATGGATAAAGTTGGATACATACATGATTTCGCCGACCGGAGATGGCCTGGTTTTTGTCAGAGCTTACCTGAATGGTATCTGCTTTCGTTCCTCGTCAGGCGCCTGTTGCCCCTACACCTCTGCGCCGTCCTTTGCGCCGGACTGGAGGAGCCTCCTCGCGAAGACTTGCTGCCTGCATTCCCATCGTAGGCAAGTGGACAGAGACACGCATGCGAAACACAAGACACACCACATCAGCAACAAAAAATTAAAAAAAAATGACAAAGCAACAAGCTGAGGGATATCTCGATGAACGATGAGTCGGTTACCTCGACATCGGTTCACAACACACAAATGATTGAAATATTTTTGGCATCGGCTTCGTAACACAACTCTCCTAATGGCCGGTTAGTATCTGGAGATAACGCACCAGGTGAACGGTGGTCAGCGACTCTCAAAATGGGGCTATGAATGTATCTCTGATTATTGATACCAGTCAATTTTCGAACGTCATGATTTTTTTTTTCAATCAAGAAATATCAACTTAACCTTGCCGTGTCGATGGGGTATATTATGTACCCTAAAGGTTTTTTTCGAATAACTCTTCTAATATAAATCGTACATGTCACAAACTTTTTGTATTTGTCTAAAAAAATCTAAAGAATAAATATTATGAATAATCAATGACCTCCGCAATTGTGAAAAAAATAAAAACAACAATATTCGCTTCAGTTGCCACGCGTGCGATGTTTTATCTCACTCGCATCCGTTACAATGTGTCAAGTGCGAGCGAAACGTCTAACTAAAACGAAACTATTTTTATTCTTAGAATAATCCATTTTTAAAAAAAGTCATCAATATCTTGACTTGAAATGCTTGGGGTATCTGATAGACCCCCCTCGCGCAGCTCGGTTGTTTTCGAGCCGCCGTGATTGATCGATTAAACGACGCTGAATTTTGTTGCAACGTAATGTTTTTAATTAATTGAATAATTCCAATTCTTCTATGAGTTAACCCAGTGATTCCCAAAGTGTGAGCCGCGGCGTCGTCATAAGGGCGCCGCGAAATATTCAATTAAATAATTCGGCAATTTTTTTTGGAATTCCCAATTCTATAAATTTTTTGCGCTATCTTGTTGCGCTCGCTTTTCTCAAGAAGGTCAATAATTTTGAAAAAATCTGATGTATTTAAGGGAGCCGTAAACCGAAAAAGATTGGGAACCTCGAGTTAACCAATCTATCAGCATTTAGTATAAAGCAGGGTTTTTAAACCTTTTATCTCGTGGCACACTTGAACTATGTTTAATTTTTATGACAAAAACGAATAAAAATTGATAGATAGTCGTATTATAATAATAATAATATTCGTTTTAAAGAAAAAAAACAATGAATGCCGAGAGCGCTCTCCGCCATCCGAACTAATCGAAAATGCACGTGCAACAAAACCATTATATATATATTATAAAATTATTTAATATAGAATTTTTGCAAAATAATTTCCTAAAAATGAATGCATTTAAATTGCATCAAGGATGGGGTCACGTTCAATAATGCGCATAATGAGCATAAAGAGACCGCATTTAAATGCTGGGTTTATTGATACGAAATCTATGTATCGCCAAAATAAATAAATAAATATAGGGCCGGTATTCGGACCGCTTCGATTTCTATCATTAGAAACGGCTCTCTATAAATATTATATTTATTATTATACGCATATTTCGTAATTGCAGAGAGTTTCAATACGTCAAATTGCACGTCCTGCCAATGAATAGGGGACTAATTTGCATTTAATGCACCGAGCCATATTGCAGTTCCATAGAAAAACGATGCAATAATCGCATTGTCGCCAGAAAAGCATTTAAATCCGACGTTTTTGTAATGAGCGGGACGTTCAGGTAAGCAAAGTCTCATCGGATGCGGTCGTTTAGTTAAGTATTCGAGATAAAAATTCTTGAATTTCGTAGAAAAAATATATGAATATTATGTTATGCATCGCGATTTATAAATCTGATGGAAGAAACACGTGATTTTGTTAAAAATATGTAGATTAATATATATAATTCACTTTGATGACGATCCAAGGCGAGTATCGCGAAGAATGGTTCGAAAGCAGGAATATATACGTCAGATTGACAAAAACACAGATAACACGACTTCTATGACTCATACCCAACCGTGTGCCAGAGTGACCACCGTCCGCCACGGCCCTCGGCGTCCAACTGTCCATTGTGGCGGTCGCTCCAATGGCTTCCTGGCACAGGAACATCCGATGCAAAACACTTAATCACCTTGTGTGCAAATAAAAAAGACGCCACATCGAGATGGTGAACGGCGACAATGCGCAGAACCATTCGGCGAATAAAAAAAAAATGTTTAAAGATTGATAAAAAGGATCGGAGGCGGCGGAGGAGAGCGGCAAAAGTCAAACAAGAAAAATCGAATTCGTATTACGCGTATGCCAAACAGTCTCCCGAGTTATCTGAGGTCGTTCACTTGCACTATTTATATTCCATATGATATTAATATCGTCTCAATATTATCAGAGCCATTGTTTTGCAGGCCAAAGTCTGGCTCAGATTACGAAAATCAATAGGAATTAACTTAAGTCGAGAAATATTCACAGACGATCCTAATTGACGCCTCAACATCAAGGCAGTCAAAGGGTTAAAACACTATATCGCTGTTCATGATTTCGGTTAAAAAAAGTCAACAAACACAAAGCGAGAAATGATTAATGAATTCGCAACTTGCCACTGCATCGATGCGTCAGTGGTAATAAATCTTTTTGCGATATGATTTTTATTTCGTGGAAACTTGCTAAGCAACGATATATCGCTGTTCATGATGCCTAAATGTTAAAAACGATCGTTGTATAAAAGAAAAATGATAAGGTAAGTGGATTCGGGAAACACTACTGCACTAATGCATCAGTGGTACGAAACCTTTACCGTTATATATTTAATTTATTATCGAGTAATTTGTATATGAAGATTTATATATTTATTTGATTACGATGAATGGATAATATAACAAGGGGTCTGATTCACTCACACTACTATTCCTCCCAGTGTCAAATCACGACACTGGTTCATTTTTAATATTATTTCAATAATAAACAACGATATATACAGTCAACCCTTATACGCCGATACAGGGACAGGGAAACTTTGGGATTATGTCTAATTAATTGAACGAAATCAACACATCACACATATTTTAAATGATGCATTATACAGGATGTCAAAAAAAAAATGCATTGCAAGAATCTGTTTTACCACGCATTCGCGAGGACTTTGGTGGAGATGGCGAATTTTATTTCGAACAGGACGGAGTACCTCCAAACTATCATCGTTATGTAAGAGCATATCTTGATGAGAATCTTTCAAACAGATGCTTTAGATTAAGAGGTCGCATAGAATACCGTGCCCGTTCTCCAGAGCTGACGCCACTGGACTTTTTCTTGTTTGGATGCCTTAAAGATATACATTTTATGTAGATTTCTTTACAATCTAACTCATCCGCCACGGCGGCTGGAAAACAATAGTCGGAAGGGGTCTATCATAGACCACCAGCATTTCAAGTCAAGATATTAATGAATTCTCCATTAAAAAATAGTTATTCATGATATGCTCCATAATTTGGTCGGTAAACGCGCACTTGCGGCACGTGTCACTAGTACGTGTAGTTTCACTCGAACTTGGGGAATCGTACCGAATGTGAGCCAGAAAAAACATCGCGCCCGTGGCAACAGAAGCGAATATAATTATTTTTGTATTTTCGCAATTACGTACAATAAACGACAATGATTATTTATAATATTTATTGTCTAGACTTTTTTAGACAAATACAAAATGTTGATGATATGTAGGATTTATATAAAAACTCGGGGTCCCAAATAGACCCATCGGCACGGCGAGGTTAAATATTAATTATATGTAAATAAAAAAAAAAATACAATAATTGCGGTTTTAGCGCATACATAAGAACAGGATAGTAAATA
>JAGXCT010034297.1:0-34243 GCA_022495035.1 Philopotamus ludificatus
GATTGTGCCCAACCGCCATCGCCACCACGTCTAATACCGGCACGCGACAACACTCTACTCTTTCTTTTAGGCATTCTGTAATTAGACGACAGGTTTCCTGTGGTGACCTACCCCATCCTAGGCAGGGATATACACCAACTGAATAGCATAAGGCCATGGCCGTGCGTCTGTGGTTGTCTAATCTAAACGGTCTTTTTTTCAATATATCGGTAGTCGCAAAAATATGTGCCGTTTTTGTATTAGTTTTTTAGTTGCGATAATAAAAAAGCAACATCAATTATATATTCTTTCTCTGAATTTATTACAGTTTGTCATCTGGTTAACATCTTTTGAATTCCGTTATTATAGAAATTATTCTATTTAAAGGCAAATTACGAAGAAAGTAATTTCTATACAACCTTAAAAAATCGTAATTTTTTGTGTTTAAAAACTACTGTAGAACGGGAAACAAATGAAAATCAAAAGGAGCGAGATCTTGATAAGTCGGATGTAATAGTCAAAGCCCCTAATTTTTTTCGGTATTTTCAACGAAAAAACATCACAACTGGTTCATCAACATTCTTCGCATTCAATTAAATATTAAATTTTTGGTTTAACATTACTACGAGTAAAAATATAAAGTAGCAGCTGACGAAATAACGACATTTGTTTGCACATTACATATTTTTATAACCAGGAATTCGTTTTATTCCTCTGATAACAATTTTTTTCTTAGTAACAATAAAGTACTTATAAGTTTTCATTATTCTGGCTTGGTTAATAAAAGTCGTAGTAGTTCTTGGTTCTTTGATTTAATTTAATTATTCGGGGCGTCGAGTTTAATGAACGAAGAGGTGATGTCATCGACCAGTTTTTGTCTGTCGAATCAGGTTTTAGCTATAATTAATCTCACATCAATTTTAAAGGCCATCTTCATTTATATTTTAGTTCACTAACCCTTTAACTGCAATAGTCACCCCGGTGTAAAAGTAATTTGGATAGGAATGTGTTCATTAGATTCTCAGGAATATCTAGAACCCATAATTTTCATTAGTAAATTCGAATTTTAGCTACATTTTTGCATTTGCAAATTTATTCACGTACGGGACATAATTATGTAAATTTCTCTAGCGGTCAAAGGGTCAATTGTTTCATTTGTGTATATGCTGCTGTCTTCTAACTGTAGCATAGTGATTTTGATCTTCAAGTGACATTTAAAAATTCGGACATAAACGATCTACTATATTTTTATAGCTTAGCTAAAATATTTTATTTTATACCCTGGATGAAGCTGTGTCAGACCGGTCCAACACAGTTCCATCCCTTGCCATCCACCCACAACGCATATACCGGCTTGGGGCCGCTTCAATCGGTGCAAAAAATACAGTTTTTTTCTTGAAACGCGTGATGTTAAAATATAATACTAAAATTTCTTAAGAGAGGGAGAAGGGACAGGGAAAGTAGCCTTGCACAACTCTCCAAAAGTCGATGCAAAGCAAGCAAATGCCCCGTAGCAAATTACGCCGCTGACCAGGTCCATGTACCCGAGGGCCCTCCACCGGGAGACCCCCGTAGGGAAAAACCGCATCGGACAGCATAGAGTAGGTCCTGACGCGCAGCGTCCAGATAAGGACAGGACCAAAGAACGTAACTAATCTTGACAGACGTATCCACACCAGCAATGTGGAGATGCTACAAGGTTAAACTCTTTAAGTTTAGCCTTGAAATTACCGTGGCCAGTCAGGATTTGACGGACCCAGAAGTCAGGAAAGAACCAGCTACAATTAAGCGTGGCTCTGATATCGCGAAAGAAGAGATAGGTAGTCCGCCCTTTGGGGGAGGAATCCCACCTCTACTGTCACTGGTCAAAAGCCATTTTGCGGACGCGTGATTTTAGATTTGCCAAAGATTCGCCCTCTAGTGGGCAAATTGTAGTGGCGCCGACGACAACGGGACTGTTTTTTTTCAAGCATAAACTGACGGCCCTCAACTGAATTTCAAGGTCGAGCGAAAGGACGCCAGCAATAATTAAGAGTGATGCCGTTGAAGACGTGCGATAAGCGCGAGTGAGATATTCTGCCCCGATAGAAGGTTTACCCTACATTCCCACAGAAAATGAATTATAGGCAAACGCGATGCGAGAAATATGATAAAATGCGGCTTTAGCTTTGTCAACCGCAATCTCTTGCATGTAACAAAAAGTGACCGTGTTCATCCAACAATATACCCAGGTAGTGTGCTGATAGAGACATTCAAACTTTCTTGTTATTAAACGAAAAATGGGGAGGAAAGTGAAGGACTGAGTCGACCCTTGAGGAGGATTGCTTCAATCTTGTTTGTAGCGAATGAAAGCCGATGGCTTTGACATGAGATATCGACTTTGCTCTCCAGCAAGACTCGAGAAGCGACCAAATCAGATAGTCTAAATTCCGAATTAACTGTTCTTTTTAAGAATAATTGCATAAAACAAGCAACTACTTTAGCCACTCGAACGCCAGTGTCACACTGGTGAGTCGCAATGTGACTCACTTGCGTTTAAGTAATTTAAAAAGGATTATAATATTCCGTTAACATTTTTTTAATCAAAAATATTGTCTTTATGCATAATTGAGTAATATTTTTTGCAATATTATCTCCATCGTTCATGAAATTGATATAATACTTATTCGACCGAGGCCATTTCAGTTATACGATCGCGTAATTATTCATGATTTATGTATATACCATTACGTGTATAATTTTCCGAGATGAGAATGAGAAAAAAAAACGATAAACTGACATATAAAAATAGAATATACGTTATAATACATAGATAATAATTGCAGCTAAATGATATTAAAAAATGCTCATTAAATAATACGAAATGCATTTAAATCGTGTTCGTTCACAGTAATTAATATGCTAAAACCACAAATCAGCATATGAATTCAATCATTGCGGAAAAACCTCAAACGCTTAATGAGAAAACGTCGTAATCTTTATAACTTTTTTTTTTATTTTAGCTTTCAAGAAGTTAATTCACAGCCGCAGAATTATTTGATCGACTCGGTGTTTAACGATCCCTGGACTGCGAACATAACCGACATCCTCAAAAAACACAATTATGTGCGTGTCAAACAAGTACGATTGCAAGGGCTGCTGCTGTTGATATTCTGTCTCCGCGTGCATCTCGTTCATTTGAGAGATGTCGAGACGCAATACACGAAAACGGGATTGGGCGGATTATGGGTATGTATGATTCACGATAACACTATACGTATAACTCGCATTTTAAATAAATATTTATTTCCGTTCAAGGGCAACAAAGGAGCCGTCAGCATCCGATTGACAATCTACGGCTGCTCAATCACATTCGTAAACGCTCATCTAACACCGCACGACAATCAATTGAAAGAGCGGATCAACGATTACAACACCATCATCAAAGACCACACGTACAACGTGAAAGACACGTCAAACATACTCTACCACGAGTCCGTATAATCAACTTCGATCCACGTCGATTCTTTAAAAAATCATTTAATATATCTTCGTTTTGCAGCTACGTATTCTGGCTGGGCGATTTGAATTTCCGTTTAATGGAACCCGGTGGTAAAACGCCCGAAGATATCGTAGAGCGCGTGAGACGCTCCGAGAAAGATGATTACACGGATCTTTTGCAGCACGATCAGTTGAAATCCGTCATGTTGGAGGGTTTAGCATTTTCGGAATTAAAAGAGGGAATCCCCCGCTTTCCGCCCACGTACAAATACATAATCGGAACTAGCGAATACGATCTAAAGTGAGCCAATCCAAATCTGTCGTATATTGTTTTTTTGTTGTTGTAATTAACCTTGAATATATATTTTTGACAGACGTAGACCATCGTGGACAGATAGAATTTTGTATAGAGTAACACCTAACAATTACGATAATGTCACGCTGTGTGCGACGCAACTGCGTTACCAATCGTTGCCTCAGTACATGCTTAGCGATCACAAACCGGTTATATCCGAATTTAACATCAAGGTACCATACGTGATAATCGTATTCATTATATTTGATTGCATGAAGCATATATAATCTGCACTAATTTTTTTTTGCATTTCTATTTAATTAAGCCACTCCTTAATGCATGTTTTTCCAGCTTATTAACATTTTTAATATTATTTACAACGTTAGATTCGTCCGAAACGAAGTAGCCTAGTTTCCCCTCCACGTAGATTCTTGACATATTCCGGAAGAACCGAGATTGATGGCGGATCTGGATCAGATAATGAGGAAGAAGTGTGTAAAAATAAGTTAAGGAAGAGTTGAGCTCAAATAATGAAAGAAAAAACAATATAATTACGTCAAATTCTCATTTTATACGGATTTTTCACGAGTTTCACTTAACCTAGCCGTGCCGACGGGGTCTATTGGGGACCCCAAGTTTTTGATTTTCTCGAAAACTTCAAAAAAGTCCAAAGAATGAATGTTATAAATAATTATTATTCCTTTATTGTCTGCAATTGCGAAAAATAATAAAAACAACAATATTTGCTTCTATTGCCAAGGGCGAGATGGTTTTTTCTCGCTCACATCCGATACAATGTGCCAAATGCGAGTGCCACGGTCATTTACGAGTCATATTGATTAGTTAAAAAATCTGAATAACTATTTTTATTAGAATAATCCATTTTTTTAAAAAAAATTACTTGACTTGAAATGCTTGAATTGCAGGGGGTCTCTGAGAGACCCCCTGCGGACGGCACTGTTGTTTTTGAGCCGCCATGACGAATGGGTTAAACCATTACCCTTAATACATCAGATTATTTTCAAAATTTTTAACCTTGAAAAAAGCAAGCGCAAAAAGATGGCGCAAAAATTTTGAGAATTTGGAATTCCAACAAATTTGCCGAATTGTGTAATTGAATATTTCGCGGCGCCCTTATGACGACACCGCTGGGGAGCCGCGGCTCACACTTTGGGAATCCCTGGGTTAAACTAAAAAGTAAATAAATCTCTCGTGAAAAATGAATTGAATGTGATTTTAGTTCAGCTTTTCCTTATACGCTAATTTATTTATATTACCGAATAAAAATCATAAGTACTCAGTCGTATTTAGAAATACAGTCAGCCCTCCTATAGCGCTTCCTCTAAATCGCTGCTTTTTACAAAATTCCTGGTCAACCAAAGAGCATTGACCTTTATTTCGCCCGGCAATGTATTATAGACTTACGAAATATCTAAATTGACCTTAAAAACATTAGAATTTTGTAGAAAACAGCGATTTACAGGAAACGCTATAGGAGGGTTGATTGTATCTAAATTTCATATCTATTTAACATTACTAATATCCTTGCAAAAATTAAATATTTACATACATATATAGATCCCGTAGTTTAGTTTATTACCAGCTTCATCCCATAAGTAATGTCGTTGAATATAAAAATAAGTGAGACACAACTTTAACCTTTTATCCGCTATGGTCATCCCGGTGTGACAACTGTTAATTCACCTCACACGCTAGCGAAACGTGTTGGAAGCTTTATGTAAAATTATTTTAATGAATTTCGATTCATGGGAATATCTAGAACCCATAAGTTTCATTAATAAATCCGAGTTTTAGCTACATTTGCAAATTTATTCGCGTACGAAAACGAAAATCGGTTAAAGGGTTAATAATTTACGATATTTGTCTATTATATGAACCGACAATAACATGGGATATCTAATACATTATTATTAATTTTAATTATATTATTTGGCTGTAATATTTATGGATTTTTGATTATTGAAATATGATATGTATATTAATATTTTACGATATTCAATAATTTTTAGATATTTTCAAACCATACTGAGCGTATCGTAGAGTTTTTACCGATCAAAGACATATGGTATATCGGAGATGCGGATCTTATCATAAAATTCACATTGACGAGAGACATAGAGGTCAATTCCGGCGATTGGATAGGCGTGTACGAGGTAAATTATATATATTTTAGAATTAAATCCGTCAAGTATATATTCCATATCGTTACGATTTTATTTATTAATTTATAGAGCGACTTTGAAAATTTGGACGAGTACATAACGTACGAGTACGTGGGAAAAGCGAATACTGTGGTTCCGAACAGGGACGAAGCGTCGAGAATGATCGTATTCAGTTTTCCGGTGGGAAGCGGCGTCAGGAGTCCTGGGGCATATAAATTTTTATATTTCAGTCAACCGTCGTCCGACGTCCGAAGTTTATTGGGTAATGTCATTAAAATATCATGTTCGGAAATAAATCCATTATTTTGCACACTGTTTTGGGGATTCAGTTTAATTTCAAGCACAGTAACGTGCACATCTTTCCGAGATATTTTTTTTATAATACTGTTTGTTAGCTATACTTTTCGTTATTAAATCCTTATAAATGAGAGGGAGAGACCTGAAACCAACAAACAATATTTTTGACATTGAGCAATAGGAATTTCTAGGGTGAACCCTCGTGGCTATCGAGCACGTCTTAGGGACCAGGGACATTCTCTCGACCGACGTCGAAGCTTTGGACCAAGCCGCACTCAAGAAGAGAGTCCAAAATTTGCGTTAAAGATATGGCAATCCCCTTGGTCTGCTGAGAGTACGGGCAGAACTGGTTTCCGATTCTTCCCCAATGTACTAGCTCGAATTAAGCTTCATTGGTTTATTGCTGACCATTGCGTGTCCCAGTTTATCACGGGACATGGCTCCTTTAACGCCAATCTTCATGGTCTGGGCCTCAAGGATGACCCGGCTTGCGAGTTTTGTAACTCCAAAGAACAATCATCGGAACACATTCTTTGGGAATGTCCGGAGTTTTCTTATGAAAGAGAGACTATGCTCAATGTAGTGAGGCAGTCCTCTGGCCCCGTCTGTCACCAGAACCTTGTCTCCTCCATCCCTGCTTACAGGGCTTTTGTGACTTACGCCGGCCATGTCGGAGCGAGATTCTTTTTCCTTAACATATTACCCTTGCCCTGGCAAATTTTCAACATATTTTCCAGCGCACATGTGAATAGTTCTGGGGAGATTACATCTCCTTGTCTTACACCTCTTTTCAGCTGGATCGGTTTTGCGTTCCCATGAATCTGACAATCATTCTCGCAGATTTATGTTAGCACCTCAGTATTTCAATATGGGATCTTTAGAGAGATTCCCACACGGCCCAGGCTTCGATGGTGTCAAAGGCTTTTTCGTAGCTTATACGCTAGAGGCTAGCTATACTTCTGTTTTTTGTATAATTTGTCTGAGCGTATGGATATCGAAAACAACTGCGTCGTCCAAAGGGGGTCTATCAGATACCCCAAGCATTTCAAGACATTTTTTTAAAATTGGATTATTCTAAGAATTCATGATATGCTTCATAATTTGGTTGATATTTTAGATTTTTTAACTAATCAATATGACGCGTAAATGACACGTGCACTAAGCAATGTCTCGCCGCCGACTGAGCTCTGTCAGCACGTATCACTCGTATGTTTCACTTGCACTTAGCACATCGTACCGGATACGAGCGAGAAAAAACATCGCGCCAGTAGCAACAACAGCAAATATTATGGCATTTATTTTTTTTTCCCAATTACGGACAATAAAGGACAGTGATTATTTATAATAATTATTCTTTAGGCTTGGACATAAAGAGTTATTTGAAAAAACCAAAAACTTGGGGTCCCCAATGGAACCCATCGACACCACGGCTAGTGTGTGTTGCAAGTTCTGTGTTGCACACAAACTCCTCCCTCCTTATGACTGCAGGCGAAGACGTGTCCAGCAGAATAAACAAAAATATGACAGCAATTGCAGTCGTGTCCACGAATGTGTTAAGAGAAAATAAATTAAAAACATAGACGATACAAAAAATTCATCTTCCAAGTTCCACAGAGTTATTTTAAGAAGAAAATTAAAAAAATCCAAATATATGGGAATTAGTTATAAACATGTACTAAAATGAAAAATAATAGATTTATTTCCGAACAACCTCTTATAATTATAAAAAACCTACGATTGAGCAATTAATTAAAAATATATTTAATGTTATAGGAATGTCGGAGAAATTTGAGGTGCGAGTCCGCGGTCAAGAGAATGCGGATCCGTTTATCAATTGTGATCTGCCGACCCCGTCGACGTCGAGCAGTATATCGTCACAACCGTCGTCGTCGACTGAACCCCAGGGCGGCATGTTGAATACGTTAATACACGATTTCCGCAACATGCACGTCCCCGGTATGAGAATGGATCGATTTAACGATTTGAGCATTGACTGATTAAGGGACTACGTTCCAGGGTCACCAGATCTGGTGGCCCTGGGACGCAAGTTGTACAAATGATAACATGTTATTGTACAAACAACCGAATGACAAGTAGCGATAACTATTTTAATACAATCCGATTATACATATTATAACACACACATCATTCCCGATACATATTTAAATATTTTTTTTATTCCTTACTTGCAAATGGAGAATCTCTAACTGAACAAAGATATATGAACGTATTTTTGAAAACGATTTTGTGTACCAATCTGTTTGCCAAATTTATATTATATTTTAAGCGACTAGCATTAATTAATTATTTCAGGCGTGATTATTGTAATAATTTAAATCCTGCTCAGTATACGATCGAATCCGATGTAATATAAATGTTTTTTTTTTTTATGAAACGTATTTTACGCATTTCAGGGATTCGATCGTATCGCAAAACTTATGTATATGTACAATATATTCAAAATTTTCCGTAACGGAATTATAATGTTTATAAAGTTGATAACATAAGCCGTCCAATTTACATATTATGCATTTTATATATGTAAATAAATCTAGTTAGTGAAACTTCAGTGTTGTACGTCAAAAAAAAAAAAAAACAGTATTCGCCTATGCTTTAATAGAAATAATTGAAAATGATACTTATTTTTAATATGAGCGATCGATTTCATCAAAAAAAATTATATCTCCGTTCAGTGGCGGATTTAGCACTTGGGAGGCCCCAAGCGCAATTCGATTTTGAGGCCCCACACCTAAAAACATTTCCACTATAATCTACATTTTACGCACACGTTTTTTGTAATAACAATTTACAATGTTTATGTAAAAGGACAAAGAAAAATTTATTGCTTTTTCTCGTTCCTCTTGTTTAATTACCTTCTCGATGATTGATATTAACAATCTCGTTGTTACAAATATTTATTATTTTTAGAAAAATTCAGAGGCCCCCCAAGAGCCGAGAGGCCCCCTGCAGGGCTGTATGCCGAGGGCCCTCCAATGCCTTGCATCGTTTTGCCTCAAGATAGCTACGAGCCCGATTCCGTGGATCGTGGTCTACGGAACAGTCATTGCATATGGTTCGAAATATGACCGTTAGGGTAGCCACACGAAAAACATCTCATAGCTGGCGTTATTCATTTGTCAATTCAATTTAAGGAATACTTCTAAGTTATTAATTATTTTTGTTTTGAAAAAAAAAATTATGAGGCCCCAGGACCGCGCTACATGCGTTTAAGAGGAAATCCGCCACTATTATTTAATTTATTATGTTCAGGGTGGCTCGTCCTTAGGGGCAACTGGAGCACTGCCCTACACGGATTCCTCCTAATAAAATAATAATAATTAGCAAGAGTCGAGTGTTGTCGCGTGTTGGTTTTGGACGTGACGGCGATGGCGGTTGGCACAATCATGGTTTCATAGATTCTACGGAGATGTAAAGAGCCAGGCCACTATCCAAGCCAATTCGGTGACGTGTGCGTTACAAGAGGTGCCCGTGGCATCGGATCAGACCGTGAATTAAATACGAATTGGCCCTAACCTCGTCTGATTATTATTGTAAAATCTGCGCGTTGACAGCTTGGCTCTCGGATCATGGCTAGCGACCTGACCCGTATTTGAAGAGCCTAGATAACCTGGAAGCCGACTGTCACAGTCCTGGCATCAGGGTTGGACGTACGTTTCTCTGCTGGAGATCGCATAATGTCCTCCAGGTGGCAAAGACCCGCCTCAGGGTTAGAAGGCCACTTACTAAGAAAAATATATATTAAAAAAATCCGTTTTGAGAGTTGAATTTTGAGGCCCCAGGCGCGAGCCTTGTAGAAAATCCGCCACTGTCTCCGTTAGTCACAAAAATTAACCGAACAAATATTATTTAGAAAATTGTTATCTTATCGTTTGCATTTGATTATTTTTTTTATCAAAATTGTAAATAGAAAAATTGTTTTTAAAAAAAACTATCGTCAAAATGTTTAAAATTATAAAAATGCTTAATAAATATTTACATGAAATGGTTGGCAACCGTCTTAATTATAAGTGTACTTGATTATTTTGTTAAAAAAATATGGGTGTTCACAATAGACTTGTTGATTATCTTAGTTACCGTAACATTGGTCTACGTTAAATCGTTAATTAATATAAACAAAAAAAATATTATTATAAAATTGTTAATTGGTGATAGATTTATAAATTAGGCTTCTTAGTTATAATTAGTGTTTGAATGTGTATGTAAAAAAAAAACTATTGCCATATTGCTGCTTAAAGTGTTACTATCGTAATTAGTGTGATATAGCTAAACTAATCTACTAACGTTACGAACAAATGAGTTTATAATTTTTGACAATAATCCAAATTTTTTATAAAACGTAGCGAAATTTTTATACTAATAGATTTACGTTACACACTCGCTGTTACTCTGATCTATCGTACTAAATGCATACAGTAAATATCCAAATGATGAAGTATCGATTGATTCGCCTGCATCAGGCCGTCGGTTGTTTATACGTAATAGTCGCGATAATGTATTCCGTTACCCAATGTCACGAGTAGTATGTTCATATTAGAGATTAGTATAATGAACGAGGACTAACGGAATATATACATGGAGCATTCCTATGAAAATACATTTTTATTATACTTATTTAATACGTCCGGACCAAGAATTTACACGGAATATTTTTGCTTTAGATAATTCGGTAGCATTATCATTGTTAAACGGTATTTTGGAACTATTATATATATATAAAAAATCAAATAAATCTTAATATTTAGTCACAAAAGTACAGTATTTCTACATATCTAACATGACATCTTAAAGTATTAATATTTGATTATTTATCATGCAGCTATTTATTGTTTAGATGCATTGAGTGGTTAATTTTTCATATACATGTAAGTTTATGTTTTTTTTTTATATTTTATGTTATATTTTTATTATAATAAAGTTATTTTTGAAAATCATCAACGTTTTTTAATTGATGGGGAAACCAAATTCGACATGATCGATATGAGATGATACAATATTCAAATATTTCATAATAATTAATTTATTATGATTATGAATATCATTCAACTTGTCAAATATAAATAAAACGAAATTGTATACATACACATTTTTGAAAAATCGTTTGAATTGTCCTGATAATAATGAATTAAATTTATAATGTCATTATTATCTTGTGAAAAACAAATGAATACTGACATTTCGTATAAAAATGACCAAAAACGATGTTGCCATACATAAAAATACTAAATATTATTGACAGTGGCGAATTTAGCACTCGAGAGGCCCCATGCGCAATTCAATATTGAGTCGTTGTCCCCTCAAAATATTTTCACTACACCCTATACCAGGGATGGCGAACCTTATTCCTAAGTGGGTCAAATTTAATATATTTTTTTTATTAAATCCATGCGGCAGGTCACATAGGTTTAGTATTTAAAACAATAATAACTAAAGGCTTACAAGTTTTATAAACAAGCAAAATTATCGCTATTATAACCCTAATCACACTCTAGCTCTTTAAAGATGGGCGACATCTAGTGATATTAGTAGCAAATTAAAAGTTCATTTTATTTTTTATTAAAGGCTTTTTACAATCGTTTCTAAAAATTCAAGGGTTCGATAATTTCACACGCGGGTCACTGTGTGACACTGGTCACTCGTTCGCCATCCCTGCCCTATACCCTAAAATAATACACAAGAAATCCAGTTCTGCCAACCTCAAGAATAATCAAATTCCGCCAACCTTATGAAAAATCCAGTTATACCATATTTTTAGAAATTTAGTTCTACCAACCTTAGGATAAATACAGTTCAATCAATATAAGGATTAATCCAACCTTGCCAACCGTAGAAGGAATCCAATCCTGCCAACCTCAAGAGACACTATTATTACATTATTCAATTTAGTTACGTTCGGGGGCGGCTCGTCAGGGGCAACTAAGGCATCTGAGGCATTTCTCCTTATAAAAATAATAATTAGCCGAAATATACAATAAGAAACATATTCGTATGAGTTTGGACATTATTATATCCGCTCTGGTGACGTGTCGCTAGATTTTACGCGAACGAGCGTTGTTTGGTTAGGTAGTGGAGTTAAAGAGAAAAGTTCCGTATTGCCATATGCAGAAGGTCGCTTTTTGTTTGTTACGTATGTATGTTCGGGGCAGGTTTCTATATAGCTTAGACACGTGATTGCTAGCTTCAGTTTAGCTATTGGTCCGACACGAACGAGCGTTGTTGTTTATCAGTCAGTGGAGGTAAAGAGAAAAACTCCGTTTTACCTTTACACCATATACAGAAGGTCGCTTTTGTTTGCTGCGTAAAGCTCTGTTTGGGGCAGACCTGTATATGCCCCGCTGGTCTATATTTTCTAATCGATTCGAAAAATAAACGTCACCGTCAACGTTTTTCGACTATATTTTACATTTCTCTTTTCTGGAATTTGAATATCATCATCAACTGATCTTTTAAAAACAATTTTTATTTGATTTCGTGAAGAATAGATTAGCCCCTGATTACGTTTATTGTTATACGAAATCTTTGCTATTTTATAGAAATCCACATTGTTACAACCTATATATTAGACTATTTAATCATAATTTTGAGTTTCGTAAAAAGCGCTTAGCCAGTTATAAACGAGCCCTGATTATTTTCCGTTTTAATTTAAAATGTTAATATGATTATATAATAAAGAATAAATGCGTTTATCGTTTAACTTGTAATGTATAAATCATATTAAAAAAAAGTGTTGCCAGAACGCGCAGCAAGAAAAATTGATTGCAAATGTCAGAGCCGGCCAATGTCGGCCATGTCCGGCGTGTTTACAGCGGCGGCCGTTTGTTGCCGCTGTCAGGCGCTGGCGGCGGCAGCTGAAGGCTGCGCTTTGTATGCGGCCCGCGGCGAGCCGCAAGGTTAATGGCGCGACGTGAGGACACTCGCGTACCACCTCTCCATACACGGACTGAGCCATTGTTCGCATCCGCTCTCGCAGTCCCCTCGCGCTGCTCCCCGTCGCTCCTTCCGTCTCATCAATTCGGTAAACATTTCAAAATAACACTCATCTCCACTTTTTAATTCATAATTTTACATTTTATTTCACGGCCGAGTGACGTTAACATAATTAAATCTGAGCAATTAGCGTTAATCATACACTCATATTTTTAGCCCTATTTTTTCCCTGTTCGTTTACATAACTGCGAAATATTTTTTTTTCATACATCATAAACATTGCACATAATAATTTCATTGATTTAAATCAAACGCACAAGTCGCAAAATCTATTTACATAATTTATTCCGATTATATCACTGTGAATTTTAATACTTTTACGAGGAAATTATTATTTTTTAATTGAAAATTACACGTCGACGATACGATTTATTATGTATATACATTTTAATAACAAATGATGAAATAACTATAATAAATGTATTATGTATACGTTTACAAACTAGATTATGGAATTACTTACGATCGTAGACCATAAAAAAAGTAATTGGATAATTGAAAACAATTTAATCCTACTTCTAAAGTCCGAGTTTATTTTTTTTAATAAAAAAAACTGACTATACTCGTTAATATATAATTTTAAAACCTGGCGATTATCTCGTTTATTACAAATATCTTTATTGAAACATAATATAGATTAACGTAGTATCTCAAAGTATTATAAATACCAGTGAAACGAGTGAATCAGAATTGAACGTGACGTATAGATTGTATAGGTAAGGATTGCTGAAAGGCTGAACTCCATGCCGAAAATTATGGTCTAGAAGTGCCATGGACGAATCCTTGAATCATTGAGAGTCGACGAGTACAGCTTCAAAGCCGCAAATAGGTGCTACTTTGGACTCCTAAAGCATCTACCGTCAAGATTCTTCTCAACAAAGATCAATGTCAAGCTCTACAGCACCCGTATCAGGCCTGTCCTGACATACGAGTCTGAATGTTTGGCTCTGACAAAGCGAGATGAGCGACAATCGGATATCCTGGAGAGGAGGATTCTTTGACGGATATTCAGATATGAGCAGCTGTACCAGCTATCTAGGGATATGCCGGTCACAGCTCTTCTCAGAGTGACCAGTGTGTCCGTCTGTCAGAACTTTCACATTCTGTGATCCTGTCCGCACCTGGACGTCGTGCGTCCAGATCTGCGGGTCTCCTGGTGTAGGACCCAATCGGACACATGCAATGTAAGCAATGTAATTTGGTACAAGACATTTTGACAACTGTGACAGACCGGTCTGACACAGTTTTATCCTGGGTACGAAATAAAAAATAAAATAAAGCTCTCCAAAGAAAATGAAGACCAAGGCCGAGATTGTTGGAATTTGTACAGCAGGACGCTGCATCATTGAGATGAAACGGGAGAGATAAAAAATGGTGCTGGATAAGACTAGAACCAGCACTGTTGCCACTACTTCCTGGGCCATCCAGATCAAGCTTATCGTATACTAGATTCCAACCTATAATGAATCTTCTAAATGCGGTTTTGGTACTCCTCATACTCCAGCAGAGGACATATTGATTTCAATAATCTTTACTCAGTCGAGCGACTGTTCGTCTACCCACTTCCACTTTAAATCCAAGTTTACTTCCATAATATATGTATGTTATTTTATTTCCTTTGTGAATTTACTTATCACATCTCACAAATTGGTTGAAAATATGACTCATTGTTTTCACCCATAGATCATTAATGGCCTAAATAGTGAGTCATAGTTTCAGTGACGTATGTTAGTATCAGCAGGATAGATCTATCATCTATCAACTAAATCTTCAAAGATAAATTTTGCACTACCTGTGCATGAATTCAATAATATCACTCTAGTACCCGAATAGGTCTGGGGAAATCTATGAATTCTGGGAATTTTTATGACATGGTGTAAGTGTGAGAGACTCTATTCTTCTTCAGGTGCCTTGTCCGTTTTTAGACATGTCCTTGGTTTTTCTCTCCACTTTACAAGATGCATTTTTAGAATTTATCG
This sequence comes from Philopotamus ludificatus, assembly GCA_022495035.1. NCBI lineage: Eukaryota > Metazoa > Arthropoda > Insecta > Trichoptera > Philopotamidae > Philopotamus > Philopotamus ludificatus. Next base: position 15,219 of record JAGXCT010034297.1, read on the forward strand.
AAGTTTTATATGGGCGAGTGGCATTTTTTTTTTTTTTCCGCCGCTTTATTAGAATCCATCAACCAATGGGGATTTCAAAGGATATAATAGCCTTAAATGCAATTAAAAAAACGTTTTCTTAATATTAACACGTTAAAAGCCATGGGGGTAACCGGTGACCTCATCTAGGTTGCTTTATTGCGCCATGGGGGACACCGGTGACCTCACACAAGTGCTATATTTAAATTGCTAACTATGGAATCCAACATCAGATTTATATAAAAATGTTTTGGATACATATCATATTAACCTAACCGCACTTAATGGGGTCTATTTGGCACCCCAGGTTTATGATTTTTCTCGAATAACTCTTAGTATAAATCCTAAATATCAAAAAAATTGTATTTGTCTAAAAAGTCTGAAGAATAAATATTATAAATAATTTCTATTGTCCGCAATTGCGAAAAAAAAATAAAAACGGCATTCGCAAATGTTTTTTCTCGCTAGCATCCGGTACGATGTGCCAAGGGCGAGTGAAATATATACTAGTGATACGTGCCACGAGTCTACCGGCCGCGTCATATTGATTAATAGAAAAATCAACCAAATTACGAAGCATATCATGAATAACTATTATTATTCTCAGAATAATCCATTTTTTTTTTAACCAATCAAAATATTGATAAGTAGATAAGAATTCATCAATGAAATATTTCTATTTTTCATCATAAATAGACCCCTAACGGACGACACGGTTGGTATCGAGCCGCCATGACGGATCGATTAAAATACGTCAATTACCGAAAAAGTTTTTATGAAAATTTACATATTTCCGTGATGAATAAAATTAATTATTGTTTCAGGTGATTGGAGATGATTTAAAACTTGAATAAAGCACATTGTACAAAATGTTGGAAAGCGTATCGAGGAGGGCTTTCGGTGGCTCGAGCGGTACGTACAATGTACGGGCATCGGAACTGGCCAAAGCCAGAAAAGTGAACACCATATCCGCCACCGTCACATTCTTAGACGATACTCAACTCTGTTTTCAAATAGAGGTACATATTATTCATCTGATATTTATTTTTGTCTAGCATAACGTAATAATAATTATAAATATATTTTTTTTTTTAGAAAAATGCTCGAGGAAGTGAATTATTAGATATGGTGTTTCAATATTTAGAGCTCGTAGAAAAAGAATACTTTGGATTGCAATATACGGAAAATGGCACACCACCGGGGCCCAATAACACGGTGATAACGAGATGGATCGACATTAATAAACGTATCCGACGGCAAACGGGTCTGACACCTGTGCTCTGGTTAGGCATCCGATTTTGGGTAGAAGATCCGTCTAAATTGGAAGCTGCGACTAGACGATTAATGTGTCTGCAAATACGTCACTTATTAAAAGACGGTCGTCTTCAAGCACCGAGATCAGCACGGTTACTTCTAGCTTCATATCGGGCACAAGGTAAATAACGACGTAACGATTAATCATTAAAATAAAATTTGTTTCATACATTTTGATATTTTTTAGCTGATCTTGGCGATTGGAATGCATCGTCGAATACGGATATCGGATCGGATAGCGGAGTCGAAGGGACGGAGGACTTACGCAGGGTCAGAGAATTGCACAGACTGCATAAAGGACAATCGCGAGCCACCGCTGATTTGCATTATCTTGAACACGCACGCCGATTAGAACGATACGGAGTCGATATTCATCCGATCAAGGTAATCGTCGAATTATTCTATGACACTCACATTTATTACATGATTGTTAATTAACGTATATTTTAGGATTCAAATGGGAAAGATATTAACATCGGAGTCACTGCTCAGGGATTGGTAATATTTCAGAATTCGATCCGCATAAATACATTCTCCTGGGCGAAAATCGTAAAATTATCCTTCAAGAAAAAACAATTTTTCATACAGTTGAAACGAGAAGCGGTAATTATTTTTACAATCGTTTAAAAATAATTGAGTATATATATATATTCTATATATTTTATTATTGATTTCAGTCGGAAAGCTACGATACGGTCGTCGGATTCAATACAGCGGGATTACAAGCGGCGAAAACCTTGTGGCGTAATTGCGTCGAACAGCACGGTTTCCATAGATTACAACGCGTACCGACTGCACCTAAACATCCAATGTCGTTACATCGCTTCTTTATTAGGTGAAATATAATAATAAAAATATTCACTGGGTTTAACACGATATTTGTATTAACGATCGATGTTTAAATTTAAGATCGCCGCGTAGAAAAGAGTCGGACGAGGCGAAAATCAGTAGCGGGGGAACGTTTACGCGAGGAGGGCTGGCGCGTGTGCAAGAAGGTCAAATTGCACCGGTGCCGCGGGCGGCTTGGACCGCAAACTTGGCGACTGATCACAGAGCGAGTGACGAGTAAATATTTTATTCTATTCATATTTATATAAACGACGATCGGTTGATTTTATTTGATCGTTTTAGCGACGGAGGATTTTTAGAACGCGCTCTTCGTGTTCCGTTGGGATACGCTGATGAAGACGACGACGAAGATGATCTGGGCGTCGAAGAAGCGCCTCTCGAGATGGAGGGTGCTTCTCCGTTGCCTGAAATTCCAGAACCATCGCCCGGCGTCGGCGAGCAAGATATAGAAAGCGGACTCGTAGTTGTTAGATTGACTGCCGATGCCGCCGGTAGATACGGATTTAATATCAGAGGTGGAGCCGATCTCGATGCGCCTGTCGTCGTATCTAGAGTGGCTCCGTCTTCGTCGCCGTCTTCGCATCAAATACCGCATTTGCAAGAAGGAGATCAGGTCGATTTAATTTACATTATCGAATATATAATATTATGTCGTATTTATTTAAGTGATTTATAGGTAGTCGCAATTAACGGCGTGTCGGTTGATCGGCTGAGACATGAGCAAGTCGTGCAAGTAATCAGATCGTCTAGAGGATCGTTAACGTTGACTCTACGACCTAATGGTATGTATTGATATATCAGGTCATCTCATAAATTTATTTTTCAACATTAAGATTGATTAACTTTATTGAACATAATATTAAATACAAAATGAATATTTAAATTTTAGCGGAATATCTTTGCTGCGAAGAGGAAGAACCTGCCGTACAATATGTGGCGGAAGATGGCGGAGGTGAAGGCGGAGACGCCGGATGGCGTCAAGCATTATTATTATTAGCCGACGGATTGGGAGGGGCCGCTTTGCAGCAATTCGAAAGATTGGCTAGACGAGCTGATCATCCTGCGAGCATTGCCCGATTACCGAACAACCAAGCTAAAAACAGATACAGAGACATCGCACCTTGTATGTATATCGTTTAATTTCAACGCATAAATCATAATTTATTTTAACGCAATTTAAATTAATTTTTTTTAGACGATTGCAACAGAGTTGTTTTAACCGATGGCACTTCCGGAGATTATATAAACGCTTCGTATATCAATTTAGAAATACCGAACACGACAATCACATATTCGTATATTGCAACGCAAGGTATGTCTCCGTTAAATTCGATAAAAAAATATTATTGAATATTTATGTTTATTTAAATGTATAGGTCCATTGCCGAGTACCGTCGCCGATTTTTGGCAGATGGTAATGGAAAGCGGCAGCACGTTAGTCGTAATGTTGGGCGCGTTAGCAGAGCGCGGAAGACCGAAATGCCATCAGTACTGGGCAGGAATGGGTCGTGCACTGCGACCGGGCGGGGCAACCGGACCGAGAATACAGACATTAGCCGAACTCCCCGATTCTTCAGCGGCTTGTATTCATAGACATCTTTTACTCACGGTACATATTATATATAGAGTATATTATACGTATACGTTCCGTATTTAAATATTAAAACGATTTCAGGATCCGAGCGGCAGATCGCGAGCCATTCATCACCTGCAGTATTTAGCGTGGCCGGATCACGGTGTGCCGGCTACGCCCGATACATTCTTATCGCTCGTCGGTCGTGTTGGAGCGTTACGTCCGTCCGCAGCTCCGTCGGTTGTGCATTGCTCGGCCGGTGTCGGACGCACGGGCGCTTTAATTTTGATGGATCATGCGCTAGCGCTGCTTCGTCATGCACAGCCTGTCTATCCGCTCGATATCGTAAGAGCTCTACGCGAACAACGACCATTATGCGTCCAGAATGCGGTATGCACTTAATTGACTATAATTAAATATTGAATCGATGCAGAGGTTTTAGCGTTTTGTATGATCTTAAAAAACTTCGAAGGCCGAAATTCGTAAAAAAAAAAGTAATGTTTTGTGTTTGGTGGGATTGCAAAGGTATTGTGTATTTCGAATTCTTGAAAGCTATGGACCAGAATTGGTAAACAGATTAATAAGAGACTCCGTCGTGGACACATCTGGCACAATTCTTAATAAATCTGGCCTATGTGGACAACATAGGCATTGTGGCCAGATCTCGGACGACTCTCAAGGATGTATACATAACTAACCATGCAAGGACACTACGCAATCTCCAGCAGAGACAAGTTTGTCCCAACCCTGATGCCAGTCTTCCGGGTTATCTAGGCTCTTCATATACAGGTCAGGTCGCCAGCCATGAGCCCGAGAGCCGAGCTCTCAACGTGCGGATTGTAACAATAATAATCAGACGAGACTAGGGCCAATTTGTTTAATTCACAGTCTGATTAGTGCTAAATGCCCTGGATAGCGCCCTGGTTCCTCATAGCTCCGTACAATCTACGAAACCATGATTGTGCCAACCGTTATCATCGCCACGTCCAATACGAGACAACACTCCACTGTATGCCAGTGAATAATGAGAACGCCAATGGGCATAGGACTGAGGTTCGATAAGACCAATACAAAATACATGCCCATATGCCAAGGATGAATCCTTAAACCCCTGAGAGTCAAAGAGTACAGATTCGAGGCCCTCTAAGAAATCACATATCTCGGCTCACTTATTACAAATAATAATGAAACCAATTTGGAAGTGTGAAGAACCATGCTGGCAAACCGGTGCTACTTTGGACTTCAACAACATCTACAGTCGAGATCCTCTTAAGTAAGACTAAAGTTAAACACTTCATGATCCTCATCAGACCCGTCCTAACATACGGGTCTGAGTATTTTGGTGACGAGACGGATATTTGGAGCCGTATTCGACGACAGGGAATGGCATGTCCGAAGCAACGAGGAGCAATATCGACTATACAAAGATATACCAGTCACAGCTGTTAAAGCGACGTGGCGGCAGACCTGATAAAATGGAGATGGGTGATGGGCTCTACAATAGATTTTCATCACGACAACTTGCAAACACATATAGCAAAGATGACCTAACATAAGCTAAATTTCATACATAAACCGTTAAAATTCTTGCAACGAGCCAATATAACGCAACAGATATAACTTAATGTTTTTATACCATGTTTTCAGAATCAATATAAATTTATTTGCGAATGCATCGGATGTGCGGCTCAGAGCATGGGACTTTTGCCATCGGACCCCGTGCAATCGTCATCGACGCCCGACGAATAATTTTTATATCATTCAATGAATAGAATCCGTAAGTGGGACCATGGCCATGTATTGACGCTTGTATTGTGATTTTCCGATTAAAATTAGATGATCTAGTGCCATATTACAGTCATTATGCTAATATATATAATATATATATGCGATTATTTATTATGAATTATATTTACGTGCAATTATTTTTTACAATGTCATTTTGTGATATTTTAATTGTGTTAACCCGTTACTAAAAGTATTAGTCGTTGTGTACCACTAATTCTATTAATAATATTAATTATGTATTTTAGGCGTTAGTGATAATAACGTAGTCGTAGTCGCTAATCCGTCATTCGTAACATACACTTCCGAGCCTTAAATTAAGTTGAAATCTCTAGTCCTTTTATGGCAACGCATAATTAAAACGTATTTTTACACGTGTGTATATATATTTTGAAACGAATAAATTCCATGGGAAAACTTTACATTTCTCATGAAGATGGAATGTTTTATTCTTTTAGTAATTTAATAAACGCTTTGGCCTAGTTTTAGACGTCGTTTTGAATGGTTAATCAATCGATTGTCAATTTGATCATATCATAGTTCAAATTTATATTATTATAAATTAATTAATCCTCGATTAGATTTTGAACCCAAATCTTTTAAGACGTTTCAGTCAATTTTTTAAATCCCGTCCTGATTGCAAATCTCGAAAATTTGATTTAAATTTAATAAATAATAATATATTGAGCCTCTTTAGCCTTGAAAATCATTTTAACGATATATCCGTAGAAATAACATTATCGTAATTAAATAGCCTCGTTTTTTAAACTAATCCATCATTTTAAATAAAAACAGCCTTCTTAAGTACAATGCGCGTCATCCATTAAGCTAGTCTTTTTAGTGAATCAATCATTCCATTTAGCGATAAGTTGTTAGCGTAACGTGTGCTCGTGATTTCATATGTGTGTGTGTGCATTTTTAAAGTCAAAACATTATTATAATAATGTATTTATCCATTTTTTGGACTGAAGTATTGTTTTTCTAGTCTTTGAAATAAATCGACTGTGTTTCGATCAATGTTATATTGATATAGTCAGATATTTTTGCTATTTTATGAAACTATATATTGTCATGAAGATCTTGTTAACTTGTAAGTAATGTCGAATATGAAAATAATTAACGTGATATTATGAAGCTGGCTATGTCCATTTGTATTGTATTGGTGTGTCCGAGGATTTATCTCATTTTCGTTTATTATTCAAAATTGTATTGTGATGATTTGATATCAGTAACGAATGTCCATTAGTATTTTAATTTGATCAGAATTTACTCAATTCTGTGATATGTTACTAAATTTATATACAAATTAACAATGTGATCAAAATATAAAACGGGTACAGTCGACCCTTCTATAGCGCCGAAATATCCATGCTATAGAAACCATATAGAAGACTAGATAGCCCTATTGTAGAGCCCTGGCTCATCCAGCACTCTTTTTCATTTTATCCAGTCTGCGGCCACGTCACTCCACCTTGTGGTAAGTATCCAGCATCCTGCTGTACACAGTCCAACCACCTCAGCCTTAGTCTTCCTTTCCTCCGGGGACAGAAAGGCTTGTTAACCATAAGCTTTTTCGTCGGCTGAATATCCCGCATCCTCGACACGTGACCGGCCGACTGGAGTCTGACCACTCTAACGACAGCTGTGACCGGTATATCCTTTTATAATTAGTGCAGCTCCTCGTTGCTTCGGATATGCGATTCTCCGTTGTCGAATATTTCATCATAGGTGCAACAGCCCTATTCTAGAGCCCTGGCCTCATCTAACACCCTTCTCCATTTTATCCGGTCGGTCTCCACTTCGCTCCATCTTCTGGTAAGTTTCAATGATGCAGAGTCTCACTGTACACAGTCCAACCACCTCAGCCTTGGTAGTCCTTTCCTCCTAAGACAGGAAGACTTGTTAACCATAATCCTTTTCAACAACTAACTGACCCACCAGAGTCTGGCCACTCTGACGACAGCTGTGACCCGTATATCCTTGTATAGTCGGTACAACTCCTCATTTGCTTCAAATACGCCATTCCCTGTCATCGAATACGGCTCCAAATATCCATCTCAGAATCCTCCTCTCCATGATATCCAGTTGTCGCTCATTTTGTTTTGTCGAATCCCAACATTCAGACCCGTATGTTATGACGGGTCTTGTAGAGCTCGACTTTAGTCTTCTTCGAGAGGAATCTCGACCGTAGATGCTGCTGAAGTCCAAAGTAACACCAGTTTGCCATCATGGCTCTTCTTTGTACTTCCAAATTGGTTTCATTGTTATTTGTAATAAGTGAGCCGAGATATGTGAATTCCTGGACGACCTCGAAGCTGTACTCTTCGACTCTCAGGGTTCAAGGATTCATCCTTGGCATACGGGCATGTATTTTGTCTAGTCTAGTCCATCCTCAGTCCCATACCAATTGCCACTCATTATTCATTGTCATATATCCTCAATAGCTGACCACAATGTCTATGTCACCCGCACAGGCAAGAAGTTGCACCGATTTAATCAATACAGTAGAACCTCGATTATCCGGACTAATTGGGGATGAAGGTAGTCCGGATAAGGACAAATCCGGATAATCGAAAAATATCATAATTGACAGGAAAAGACGATTATATTCGAGTATGAATATTTTTTTTTATTCAGTTTTATAAAATAATAGCTTTAATGTCGTTATTTTTATTAAAAAAAAAAACAATTATCGATTTTTTTACTTAAAACTAGCTTCTCCTTTTGAAGCTGCTAAATCCTTGAATACTTTTAAAACATATAAGTTGTCCTGAATCACACTCTTGCTTGACTCTCAAGCCACTTCATCCGCGACATCTAGAAGCACTGAAAGCTTCAGAATGTGTTAGACTAATATTTCACCCATTCATCCAGGCTTTTTTTCTGATGATGATCATATTCAACCGGAGAAGACTATTGATATTTTTTAAAGCATCTAGGATTCTTTGATTTCCCCAAATGACAGAACCGAGTGGAGTCTATGTCGCCTGTTGCATTAGCTTTTACACCATTATGGTGACCGTTCTTTACTAATTTTGTACCTAGTGCAGTATTTTTCCGTCTTGATGCTAAAGATTTATTAGGTAGTTTCTTGCAACCAACCGGTCGTCAGCATTATAAAATGGAAATTATTCATAGTCCTTCCCTCTCACAAAATGTTCAATGTGTCAATGAAGTGTTTGCTGAAGGTATGTAAATGAAGAAGCTTTTTTCCCCATAACAATTTCAAGTTCCCTGAAACCATGTCGTCCTTTGGCAGATCTTTCAAATTGGCTGAGCTTGCTTTTAAAATGGGAATCTCCATTTAATCTTGTATTAAAAAATATTGCCTTTTCACACAATAATGGACCAGATATTAGCTACTGTCCAAATGATGGAATCTTTGTATGAACCACATAAAATACACTCTTCAACTTCTTCATTTGCTGATTTTTCCTTAACTACGCTCTGGGGTTCCATCTTCACTGACATTAAACCATTGAAGTAAACTTTAAAAGAAACTTTTTTCCAATTTCTTTTTTTTATATCCTAGATGCGTTGGCGTTCCGACACCATATTTATTAGACAAAAGCCTGGACTTGTTGAAACTTGAACAAATGCATAAAACGCATTTAAACTGCGTCTGCGATTAACAGCAGATGCTTGAAAATCAGCACTCCGTACACAAAAAAACTAATTAGTATTTTTTTTTGTTTTATTTGACTAATCAGATATCAAATCGTCATCAACTGGTACAATCATTCTATTGCTCGATGTTATATACAATGCTCAAATATTCTTCTAATATATTCTATCAGTAAATATTCAAAATCGGTTTTAAAAAAATATGTATTTAATTTATTGGCTTTCCGTTATGTATTTATTGTGAGTTTTTTTTCTTGTATATATATATTTTACAATTTTACCTAAGAGTGAATGATGATTTATTAATTCTCTAGGAAATTTTATGTGACATTATAGAATGCCATATCTACATTTTTATTATTTTGAAATAAATAAAAATAAATTGAACAAAAAAAAAAGGATATTTATTTTCTATACTTTGCCTGAATCCATATCCGATACATCATTAATTTTTTACCACGATTGACCTGCAATCGTCTATCAATCAAATTCTGATCCTCGATAAAACCGACGGATGTGAATAGCTGAGTAATTTCTTCCTGGGTAAAGAAGTAGACTCGTGTGCCGTCGCCACGCACATAAAAATGCTCGGCCAGGCATCTACCGGGCTTCAAACGCAACTGCGCCAGATCGTAACGACCGTAATCGCGTAATAATAATAACCCGCCTTTTTTTAAAATTTTATACGATTTTTCAATAATGCCCGGCATTTTCGTGGGGTTGATCGCCGATAAGACGAATATCAAAACTATTATATCGATAGATCCTTCCTCGAAAGGTAGATCCCATTCGTCGGACGTTGCGTCCAAAACGAACGCTGAACATCGCTTTGGATCGTACAGCGGATTCTCTTTCAATAACGATATTGCTGTCGACGAAAAATCACAACAATACACAAACAAGTTTGGATCTTTGCTATACTCCAAAATAGGAAAAACGGTGTTTCCGACACCGCATCCTATTTCAAATATTTTTCTTTCGGCTTTAAATTCAGTACTAACATCATTAGAAGATGCTGCGGCGGTGATATCCATTTTTTTTAATTCTTGACTGACTGTATCGTCAGTTTTCATTGTGTCGTCGGGATATACTCTCGTAGGTGCATCTTTATAATCCGGAGCCAGTTCTGGAAATTCGGTAAATAGCCAATGTCTATCTTTGAAAAATCTGAAACAATTTAAACGTGAGTAATATTTAAAAAAAAATCATATAGAAAAATAATGCGAAATATTCACCTATTGGTGTGTATTCCATAAAACGAATCCCAATATTTATCGGCGTCATTTTCAAATTTGTCAATTTCTTCGGATGAAAATACAACTTCAGAATTACCGCAGACTTTTAATCGAGCTTGCTCTTCTTGTTCTGCATCCCATTTTACATTATCCCTGAAATAATATGAGAGAAGATGATTAACCGATATTGTAATGCTAAACGTATTTAAAGATATCCGGGTTTCGGACAATCGGCAATGTTTATTTATTAGATAACATCATAAATAAATTACGGTGCTACTATATATATAAAAATGGTATAGAAGAAAAAAAACAAAAGAATAGCGAAATTCAAAAAAACAAACATGGCGGATCTCTGTATTCGCCGTAAAATTGAATTTATATTCACCATGCGTTATGAAGGAAGACCGTGGATGCATCATCAAGAATTCGAGCCCCAAATTGGGGTCTGGCTTGTGTCACCGCATCGGATTCCCGTGCGTCAGCCATGTGGTTTTGACAGCTGCTTATTTTTTCATTTTGGCTTCAACAAACAACTCAACGACCATAGCCAAAAACGCAAAAAGCATTTGAATTATAATATATATTTTTATAATACACATTACAACATACATCAATCGTGATTAATGACGTATTATTCCATATATATTATATCATAAAAAAATATTATGAATAAAATAGTATTTATGTACAATTATATTTAATATATACGTTTATTTATGTACTTGACATCTTTGATAATATCAATTATTAACGTATTTGTCATTTTGCCGCATGTATGGTTATTGAACGGCGTTGAACGGTCACGTGTCCGTATTGACATTTGGGTGGAGGGCGTGGTGACTATGCAAATCCAACAAGTGTTTATCATTCTACGACAATTTGCATATCTAACTGTATATTCGTATAAAATAATATGTAATTAAATGCATTTTATAGATGACATTTCGTCGTATGATTTTGACAGCTGATATTTTTTTTTAATTATTCCACCGACCATAATCTCGATGTTGACGAGTATGACCTACATTGTCTATGGCCGATGTTTTTTTTGTGATTTAAAGGGGAGGCTCTCTTTCAGCATCAGACATCTGTAACCAGATCGATTCCAGAAAGTATTTCGGCGAGGATGTGCGGCGTGTCGTGGTTGGTGGTTTTAGTGTGTGCGTGCCAACACCCACACTCCTCACTACTGGGAACAAATGTCGTCATCTCGCTCTTATTCACTATCCTATAAAACCCAACGAACTTTATGGCATGGAGAGCCTACTCGAATTTGATAAAAACATTTGATATCAGTCATAAAAAAAATATTCAGAATTCAGCATGTTAACATTGATATAATTTAAATTTAAATAATATATATTTATAATCGTGGAATACGTATAATGATGATTAGTATGCTGTAATTCATATTCATAATTTTAGATAGCAATATAAATATTTGAAACTTCGATATACGCCCACAAAAGCGTAAATAAACGATAAAACTGAAAAAAAATATTATTATATATGTACATATATTATGTTAGATTTGCGAATTTGTCACTAGACACTCTTAGAATAATTATTGATTTATTGCTTGTTTAATTAAATAACAATATTGATATAACGCTCGTATCTAAATCATTCCTCTGGTTTATTTATTCAAAGTGATAATCTTATCGAACGGTTGTCAAATAGAATGTTCAAAGGCCACACGATCGCACATAATTTCTGATTTATTCAAATTATAGAGCAGCGTCATCGAACAATAGTTCTATTGAGAACAAATCATCTTCTATTACAGTACAATATGACAAAAGGGGGAATTTCGTGATTTAACTCAGTACAGATACTTGGTATAATGAAATTTCGATGAATACCCAACACTGATATCTGACCTTTGATTGGTTACTGACCACGGATACTCGCCGCCACTTGTTTTCGAAGAACAATATATTATTTTTCTATGCCGTTGCTGAATCACTAATGTCACGGGTTATCTCTGTAATGCTAGACGTGTAAAATACCATTCCTCAGTGTCTGTGATAATTCAATACGTATAAGGCATAACACACGAGACCGACGACCCGTGGGAAGTGTTACATTCCCTCCACCGTCATATTTGTTGATTGGAATTTTAGAAAATCTTTCTGGAATCTGAAACGTGCGGTTCAAAATGATTGTAACGTTGTCATCTTAATTAATCATTGTATGATAATTACACTCTTATCTCTGAATTATTATGAAAAACATGAGATTTTGATTGATAATACAACATGGATTGATCAAAAAATATGCGGATTTTGTCATTTGGTCACCCTCTATAACTTTTCTACAAATAACACAGGGGTAGCCAACAAAAAATTATCAGAAATGAACATGTTGATGTACACATATCCTTGTGTGTATAAATAAATCTGGTCTCTAATGGATTTCTCACCACAGAGCCAGTATACCCTGGGAAGGAAAACCCTAATCTGTTGACCAACAATCAGTCTAGTCTCTAGCAATCCTTTCATCATGGGGAGGTCTTTCCCATGATGAAAGGATTGCTATTGTGCGACAGGGCTAATAATCACTTGCGACCGGCTACTTGAGACTCGTTTTGGGCAGATGTGCATATGTATGCCTGTGTATATCTATAGGTGTGTGTGTGGTCAAAGCTTGTTACTCGTCACTCGCATGTACTCGTTATAAGCAGATAACGCCTTAGAGAGAAGACATGCGAATACAGGGCAAACCCCCCCCTCCTACCTGGACATAGTTGAGAGGTAATATCCGATACCAACATGGTAGAAGATGTACGTCCAATGCCAGCAGTAGCCAGAAGGAAACTCTTTATAAAAAAAACCACATACCAAGACGGCTCAGGTCCCATGGTATGGACACGAAAGGGGAGCCCTCACGTCACGTGTGAGACTCAGGTTCCTTTGGCCTCGACTACCATGCGAGAGTTTGGTAAGGTCCATGCCCTCAGCGAGTGAGAGCCTTGTGACTGGCAAATGATGATGATGATGATGAAGTATTTTAGGCGATTTTTTACTCGTGGAAGTATTTTATGGCCAAAAATACCACTATTATGGTCCCTTAGGCTCAGTGCCGGATTAAACGGTAAGCGAACATAGCGGCCGCAGGGGGCCTCGAAATACCAAAGAGTCCCGAAGGGGCCTCGATAGATAATAAATATAGAAATTCCTTTTATAGATAATTACACGTGGCACAAGAAGTTTTGCAACAATGCAAAATTTTGGCTGATTTTCTAAGGTACATAAGGTATACGACTGGGGCCTCAAAGCTTAGCTCTTATATGAATTCTTTTTTTTTATAATAAAATTATTATTTATCAGTATTCCCTATATTAAATTCACAGATGAATAACCACATATATTACTTGTTTTGCGTATAATTAGTAGTAGATTTAAGTATAGTTTTATATATTAATTAAATCAGAGATGCACAAGCCGCTGTTGATTTTTTATTGCCAACGGTATAGGTGCCTACTAGAGTAAAACGTACACTTGCAATACACACTATAGGGTGTAGGGATAGTGAAAATATTTAGAAGGGCCTCAAAATTGAGTTACGTTGGAAAAAACATTGCCAATTATTATTTTGTGTGTTCGGATGACAGAAATTCATGTATTTTTTTTAAATTATTTAATTAGGAGGCGAATTTTTTACCACTTGACTTTACCTTTATGAGCCGTTCACGCCTTTTGGCGTGATTTTGTAGCCATGCGTTATGAGCCGTTCACGCCTTTTGGCGTGAGATCCATACCCCCGTTTGGCATTTTTTTTTTCTGATAACGATACACAATGTAATTCTACTATTTGACCACAGATGGATACACGTGCATTTTAACTTGGATTATCATTACATGAAGCCAAGCGGGTCCCAGGCTAGCTTTGATGTAAAACCTTGCGGCTCATAAAGTGTTAATCAACCACTGCTTAGACTCTGTATTCATTGAATATTACCTCACGACTTCCTCATATTCCAGTAAATGAAAAAAATACATAACAGGATGTTAATTTGCCAACATTGAAGAGACAAAAAAAAGACATTGAAAAGACAAAATCGGCGAAGAAGCTATACCAGAGGTTCCCAATCTTTTTCGGTTTACGGCTCCCTTAAAACATCAGATTTTTCCGCGGCTCCCTTAATACGAGATTTTTTTCAAAATTGTTGACTTTCTTAAGAAAAACTTGAATTGTATAATTGAATATATCGCGCTTATTAACGCTTAAGGAATGCTTCGAAGATTTAAAAAAAATACAGTCAAACCTTCGCAAATAGCGCCGAGGTAGAAACTACGCTATAGAAACCCGCCCTATAGAAGACTAGACAACCATTCATATTTATGAGATATTCTTCCATATATTTTAAATTACCTTGTTTTATTAATATGTATAGTTTGTTCACACACGCGTTAAATTTACCGTTTTGGCGAAGGAAGCACTATAGAAGGGTCCGCGGCACTCGCCGCTTTATAGAGAGAAGCGTTATAGGAGGGTTTTACTGTACAGTAATACCCCCGATAACGCGAAAGTTAGAACAACGTGTTATCGGGATAATGAACCACATACATAATTTAGGATTACGGGTATTTCGCAAAAAAATACAAATCTGCCATAACTAAGAACAATGTAAAATAAATATTCGGTTGCCATGCATGCGATCGCCGACATACACATAGACATCCGTGGCTCATTGTCTACATCAGGCGTGAATGGTGAGAAATCTGCCGAGCACTCGCACATGGAAGTACCTGGATATGTGCAGGCGGATAACACACAGGCGCGCAATAGGCAGACATAGAGTTTACGGTCGAGCTATGCATGAATAGAACGCGCTCGCGTTATTAGAGGGACTGCCGCGATTTTTTTTGAAATTCGCGTTATCGGAACACGCGCATCTATGTATTTTTCCTCCTATGCGACTTCACAATAACAAAAAATACGATTCCTTGGGTTGCTTTCATTGTGACGATTGTGGGGGATGACTTGTCTCACGCGATGAGGAACTGTGCCGATTATACAGTGATATACTGGTCACAGATATCGTTAGAGTGACAAGGACGTGACATCCTTGGATGCAAGACAGTCAGCTACCGAAAAGGTTTATGGTCAAGAAGCATATCTGTCTTCAACAAAATAAGATCAAGGCAGAGGTGGTTGGGCTTTGTACAATGGGACGCTGCATCATTGAGACTGACTGGAAGATGAAGCGACCGGGGTGAGATGGAGAATGGTGACGGATGAGGTCAGGGCTCTACACTAGGGCTGTTGCACATACGATGATCCTCTCTTTCTCAAAAAGGAACATTATGCAATTTATTTTTTATGAAATAATTTAAAAAAATATTTATTCAAATTCATTGATATTCATTTGTTTATTTTTTCATTGGCTGTGTGATTTGGCCATAACACAGCGCGTCACGGTCAATAATAATTCTGAGGTAGCCATATCGACAGCGATAGATAAAGCGAAACATGACGTCCAAATTATGCTATTATCTATTTATTATAAGAAAATTGATAATCGTTCTTATTGATACAATGGAATACTTGATTCAGTCGTAATGAATCTCTCTGGCTAAAGACATTCGCTTGCCTTTTTTCGAAAACTTCAAAATGGATACCGCCGCCGAGCAAGGTTTAATTAATTTTCCCATAATTAAATAATCAATTAAAATGTCGTTTTTCGGAAAAATATATACGTGAATCATACGTTGTGTTGTTCAATGGCAACATTGTTAATTTTTTTTGTTGATTATTTAAATGTACGAAATCTCGTGTCCCAATTCGCACATTACCACAATATATGTTTGTGTGCATATACTATCGCCTATAGATTATATGTCATTCTTTTTCATCCATGTGGTTATCTGGTGAACCGATATTGCCAGGATATCCGGTTGTTGGCATGGCTTCGGATATCTGTCGTTTTATCTGTTGGTCTGTGGAGGATTGCAAAAAAATTGATTACCCTATTCCCCGACAACACCACCACCGGGCTCTGGATTCTGTCCGATTATTTAGTTTTCTCTCTCTCTCTAAATCCATATCTGACGATGCCCATGGTTACAATTTTATTTATAAGATAAAATGTATTCAGATAATGCATATTATTTTTATCGGCCGTGTGCGTAATCGTGAATTGATGTAAATTATTTGTCTTTAGAATATATCGGTAGTGTATTGACACTATAATTGTTTTAGCATTAGTCATAGAAATCCATTATTTATTTAAATGATTATATATACATGTATTCGTATTACACATATACATATGCATCCCCCTTCCTATTTCTAGCAAAACACATTAATTCGCCGATAATTGTTTTTATAATAACGTCATTATTATTGCTAAATAGTAATAATTATCAATCAATTATGCTTATTGATATAATATGATTAGTTATGCTATTTTTTTTTTCGATAAATATCATGGATTTAATTAATTAATCTTATTATCAATATAACCACAAAAACCGAATGAAAATGTGATTAATCATAAATTATGCGGTTTTGGTAATTTTATTAATCACATTTTATTCTGATCTCTATGTCAATATTTATTAAAAAACGTTCTAATTTGGAAACCTCAGCTCTAATTTTAATAATCGCGACAATGTGTATTTTTTGTAAATTCAAATTAAATATTATCTCGACCAAACATTGTTTGCTATGTAATATTTTTTTCAGGCAATAAGCATTTTTAAAAATATTGTTTTAATTTAAAAAAGGTTTGTGATCCCCGTCACGATTTCAGAAATTATATATTTAATTCAAAATTATTTTTATCTATTCTTGGCCTAGTTGTTCCATTTTTTGTCTCATTGTAAATCAGTCTTTTCTAAATATATTTTTGTATAACCTTTTCGTGGAGATTCTCCAAGTCTTCCACGGCGGTATCTACCGGATAAGACACTTAGATTGCGACTCTCCTCCGTGGTTTTAAAGTCCTCTGTACATCTTAATCGTTGAGATATGCAAAATCTCATAAATTCTTCTAATTTAGCTAAATTTTCTAGAGAAAAACGATATATACACTTTTTACGTCCTCCTCAAGTTTTTTTGACCCGTATGCCTCTTGCCGTTCTTTTTTTAACTCTCCTAGTGGAAAATTGGAAAAAAATATATATATTATATTTTGTAATTTTCATTCATGCTTTTATTGAAAAGACTCTAAGTAAACATTTGAATTTGGAAAGACTCAAACAAAATAAAAACACTGCTGTGATGTTTTTTCTAGCTTGCATCCGGTACGTACTAGTGTTTGTTGCGTTGTCATTTACGCGTCATATTTATTAGTTTAAAAATCTAAAATATCGACTAAATTATAAAGCATTTTATGAATAACTGTTTTTATTCTTAGAATAATCCATTTTTTTTAAAAAATGACAAGATATTGATGAAGAATTCATCAATGCTTGGGGTCTCTGAGATACCCCCTTCGGATGACGCGGTTGTTTTCGAGCCGCCGTGACGTACACACAATGATGCTGTTGATGAGAGGGTTGAACCTGACGCTACGTTAGCAATTGTTCAATATTTGAATTAAAATTTATGATGTATAGTCTTAAATCTCAAGTAATACAATCAGCCCTCCTATAACGAAGAATTTAGCACCACGTTGCAGAAGTCCCCATTATAGAAGCCATTCAAAATTTAGGGAACGGGATTTTTGCGGTGTAATTTCACCTTGAAAATTTACGTATAGAAGGGAGCGTTATAGGAGAGTTTACCGTACAAAGATTGACAACCGCACTAAAAACCCTTTTTCATAAGATATGAAGATGGAAAACCTGTGTTGCAATACCTCATGATGCCAGAACTGCCGATAACTTTTTCTAAATTGCATCTAAAGGTCTTCGTTTGTGTTTAATCTAATCAGTTCTAGTAAAGAAGATCTTTTAGTTTTTCAGTCTACATAACTATTTTTTTAAAACTCCATTCATAATTTCAGGAATATTTAATCGATAGTGTTTTGTATTTTATCTTGCTAACTTCATCAAAAATTTATTGGTGATTTGGCATCATCACCTCGTGATTGTTCATTAGAGTAATCTTGGTCTTATTCCTAGTAGATTCGGCAGCTTGAAAAACTGCTACGATTTCTTGTTTATGATTTAATTTATTGTTTTATTTTGTATGTCAAACTCTTCAAGTATGGACACATCAATTCTTTGACCGGACTTCGTATAGGAACTGAACCGAAAAACAGGAAAACCGTTATTTTTTTAGGAGCTGAACCGAAATATCGTTTATTTCTGCTCTGTAGATGATTAAACACATGCATCAATACAATCTTGTGTTCATATTGAATAACTTTAACCGCATACAAAGAAGAATAACATACTGTGGAATATTCTATACCTCTGAGACTTAAAGTTTATTTTACGCCATAATACAAATAATTTAAATGAAAATTCGTCGGAAGATGTCTTAATAATTTTAATTATAAATATATTGTATACTTTGATCGTGAATATACGATTTATCTTTGTGCGCCGCACAATCTGACCATATGAACGGCGCTCCCCTCTAAGGATACGTTCCAAAAACCGTGTAAAAAATCATCTATTATTATTATAAAAATAATTGATATCATCATCATCATCATTTGCTAGTCACAA